>CM053785.1:914624729-914719729 GCA_028749045.1 Cupressus sempervirens
ATAGATCTTGAGGATTGATTACTAAATTTAAAATTTAAAAATTCTAATTTGAGTTATTTACTTCTCCCTATTATTTTTGTGATAGCATATAGAATTTGAATGCATTTGTATGATTACCTTCCATATTTTGGCACTTAAATAAAAATATTTCTGGAAGTGATTCTTGTGAAGTTTTATGGTTTTATTAAATATCACATTCTTAAATATGATAATTTTCTAGGGGTTTGAAATATTTCATAGTGTTAGTTCTTTCTATCAACTCAAATTTTATTAGACAAACTTCTATACACATTTCTACTTCTTACTCCCACCCGCTGCAATTTTACAATTATACTTTCCCACCCTTATTTTGGTTCTCTATCTTTTATTTTAGATCTGCCTTAGACCAAATTTTTGGTGGATCTTTCATCTTTGGGTGATGTTAGTCATATGAGGTTTATAGTTGGAGCTCCCTCTATAGAAAAGTTTGAACAAAATGTTTTGGTATCGATTCCTTCTACATCTATAAAGTTTGGTGGTGGCATTTTCCATGTGTCTTTTTATACTATTTCTTGTATTTCACATATACAAATGTTCCTAGGAAAGTATTACCTAATAATTTTTTTTCCAAAAAATACTAATTTTTCTCGAATCTCTTCAATTCACTATATTTTTTTTCATTTCATGATTCGTATAGCGAAAAGTACTATTGAAGTGTGATGATTATTTTGGTTCAAACTATACTTATTCCATTTCTATCCCTACCTTGTTGGTTTACATTACTAGGATCTTTAGATTTGGCTTCCTCTAGCTGAGGGGAAAATGGAACATCCTATTATCTCACATGCCTTTCTTTTGTGGCATGTTTTAGTTCTATGAAGGACTAAAGGGTTGTGCTTGGTGGTGGGCCTTAATGATGGGTTGCGCATCCCCCTTTTTTGTTTCATTGAGTTTGTTTGTTCAACCTTTTAAGGTAATCAATTGATATTTTTGACATGTCGGTAAGGGCTCCAAGATATCTTACCCTTAATTTTTTGATTGTTGAACCTTATTAGGATAGAATGAATAGTTTAGATAAATTTATCTCAGGTACTTTGTGATCAAAGTTTTTAGTCATACTTGATTTTATCATTTTTTTGGTATTGATAACTCAAAATTACTTCTTAGAGAATTAATTTTATAGGTTAGTGATAGATTTTAATGGTAGCTAATGGACTATGAGTGAATTCTATTTTGCTCATTGTATTATTATTCTATTGTTTCTTTTTTTGGATCATTAAGTGGGTTTTTCATGAGTCAAAGGACCTTAACCTAAATAATAGGGAAAACATCATGTGATTGGTGTGATTGAAGGGAAAGAGAAGCCTCAAAAGACTACTAGGGATTTTGGGATAGAGGAATGGATGATTTCCATGACTAGGTGACTAGAAAGAACTATAGGGCTCATGGAAAACATGAAAAAGAATAATGATAAAAATGATAAGAAGATGGAAGATGAAGTTTGAAAAACAAAGGATACTTTGAATACCACCATTGAGTAAAACCAAAAATTATGAAGAGAATTGCTATTACTATGGGCACTATAGTTGAGAAGCTGGAAAAAGCTTCGTAAGGAAAATTATTTATGGTTTGCAAAGATGAAAAAGAAAATGGAAAAGAGAAAGGATTCTAGAACCTCAAGGAGAACTAGAGGCAACCTAAAGTGAAAAATAAACTATTTACCCTAAGAGATCCTAGAGTCAAACAAAATTTTCAAAGAGATATGTGGTCTCAAAGTTGAGGTTGTCAATACCTCAAATTCCTTTGGTTATCTTTGTTTGTTTCTAGTGTTGGATTTATGTTTTCTTTGATTTGTTTTTGAAATTAAAAAGTATCAAAAAAATGGGGGTTGACCTAGAAAAAAATTGTTGTGAAATAGCTACAAGTACAACACACTAATCTACATCCCTTCTCAATTTATGAGATCCCCACTTTAGAGTGTCCCAAAATAAGGCATTGGTAAGAAACTAAGAGAAATCATAAACATAATGTATAAACCAGAAGTATTAATAAAGAGTCCATATAGCACCTTGAAAAAAGCCCATAAGGACTGAGTGCCAAATTAGAAAGCATAACAAAACTAAAGCCAAAATGAAAGGAGAATAAACTCTCCTTGTTCTTCTCCTTCTGCTCCACTTTGTCCAAAAATAGTTGTAACTAATTGTCAGCAAGGAACATGTAGAGAGAGCTAGTGGTATCTACCCCTGCCATAGTAGTAAGTCCCTTTTAAGCTTGCAAGAGATGAAGTTTCCATGCTACAAAGTGCATGGTGTTGATTGCAAACCTGGCCACATCATCAAATCATTGTCCAACAATATCTTATCTCTCCATGAGTTTCTTGAAACTCTTCTCAATGGCCACTAACTCTTCACTACATTTTTTATTTCTATTTTTTGGGGTCCTTATCCTAGATCTTTCCTTTATTGTGCTGATGAGGAGTAGAGGTGAGGGTCTCACCCTTATCACCCAATTGTGTGGAATTGTTAGGGGTATCACTCTTGAGGGTATCCAAGACATGATGTGGAATAGGGCTTAAGTGAATGTTAGTAGGGATAATTTCTCCCACTTTCCCTTCACTAGTTGTCTCCTCTTCCTCATCCTTAGTGTATTTCTTCCTGAAAGATGTATTTTTCTACCTTTTCTATGCCGTTTTTCTAGTTTGGACTACTAGTGCAATTTGAACTAGTAGGGTGCTTGTGGTTAGCCGTAGGATCCATTTTCACCAATTTTTCCTTATTCTTTAGGAACCTCCATCTCACCCCTTCCATTTACACATCTAAGTATACAATCTAAATTTCCTTTTCCATTTTTATTTTCTCAAGGACATGGTGCAAACAAGTTTTAGAGCTCTTAATATCAATAGTAGACATAACCTCAACCCAAATTTGAGGGCTCAAGGTGAAAATAGCAGGGTTAGGGAGGACAAAACTACCATTAATAGTTTGGGAAGGGAAAATTATTTTGCAAAAGTTGTATAGTTTAAATGTGAAAGCTTGATGGAGGACATTATAGGGTTTACCCATTTTCATCTTGTCCATAACCTTAAGGATGTTGTCTTCCATGGAATGAAGGATGAGGTAGGAAAACAAAATGAGATCATGGTTCCTAAAATGGTTCAACATAGGAAAGTTATAATAATAAAAAAAATTGAAACATACCCTCTAAGGTGATATAATGTATGATAGAATAACATACCTCCTTCTAGGGATCTGACAAGGCCATTCTTATGAAGCTAACAAGGTCAAGAGTCATGCTTTCACCAGGTGGAAGAACTAATTGAGGTTGGCTTCATCCACAACATGAGTCTTCTTTCGCCATTTTTGGCCATCCAAAGAGAAACCACCCACCTTCACAATGAAATTTTCATTGATCTTAAATGAGATCCAATCCACAATCATCCACCTATTATTCCAAGTGTTTACAAACTACATTGAAACGGACTCATCATAGCCCTTAGTACACTACATAAGCGGAAGCAACCCAACCTCCTTCAAATAAATCAAAGCGGTACCATTGTATTTTTCAATGGAGCTTAGCTCAATGTGCAATTGGTTTCCACACATTTCTCCACTCTCACCCAAATCCTCAATGAAAAGACATATCTGACATTAGCTCATATTTTCCACAAGGTAGAGTAAACATACCAATAAAGCTAACACACAAAAACTTTAGAATGAAGAAATTTTAAGAGTGGTCATGCGAATGAAAAAAAATCAAGTAATAATCATGAGCAATGGGCATTGACCACCAAAATTCATTATGATCCCCCTTAAGGAAAAAATCGTTCCCTACTAGATTACCAATTAAATCACCAATCATGTCCATTTTGTAATTCATAATATTTCGACCAAGTTTTTAAAGGTGGTGAGATCTATAAAAATAAATAATAAGCTTCATAGGGTTATTTAATTCATTTAAAATTAGAGCTTGAATGTGACCTACACTCATCGACCATCACATGACCAATCACTACAAGTGCAACCACCAACTGCTTTATCAAAGATGTGTCAAATTATTTATAAGATTAATATAACTATAAAAATGATAATGTAAACAAAAAAAAATGAAGTATAATAGAATTTATGTAATTTTGTATAAGATTTTTAAACTAAAGTATGTATATGCCTTTATAAATGATCATTTAACTCAACTCAAATGTAAAATTGAGATTTAATTGAAATTATAATATTTATCTATTTATATGTAATTATAATCATGAACATATATGTTTTGAATTATTAAGATAATGATTTCTTAATTTTAAATTCTACATTTATACCAAAGCACAGCTATATATTTTATTTATACCCAATAAGTGTGTACATTGAACTCATGCTATGGAATACCTTATCAACTTTATAGGAAAATACTTATGCAAAGTTATGTCAATTTAGGATATTGAGATATCCAACAATGAATGAGGAAATTTGATTCAGGTAAAGGGTGATAATTCACCGCGGAGCCAAATTTTTTTTTAAATGATGTATAAAAGCCTCGATTTATCTTTTGTGGCAGCTAGGATGTTTTATATTGCCCCCACAATTAGAACCCGATGATAATATCTCCACAACTTCAACTATTTTATCAATTGATTTATTGTCGGCCATGCCTGCAAAAGTATTCACTTTTTCCTTGATCAATATCGGACGAGCAGATGCACCGAGCGAAAGAAAAACGTTGAGCAGGAGCAGCATTACCATAATTTTCACAAGTATTGTCAATCTCGCCATTCTCAACTGCCTGAACGAAGAAAGGGTAACTGAGAATATTTTTGGTGTTAGAGAGCAAAGATGTTGAATGGGTATGAAGGAGGAAAGAATATCGTATTTATAGAGAGAGATCATATTTTGTTTGAAATGGTCAAGATTGAAATTTGCTAAAGAATGGTGATGTTCAAAGTTAAAGTCTGGCGTGTTGAATTGCAAGATTTCAAAAGGCCACAAACGGACTTTGGGAGTGTTTTCTATCTTGACAAGTGTAGTTATTTTTGGTATTTTGCGAGGGCAACAATTTTAGAATTTGTTGGTTCTATTGGTCATTTATCTAATTCTATGTAACGGGTAAAATTTATTCGACCATATAAAATGGTAGATAACATTTTTATACATCAGTCAATATAACACAAATTCAGTATAATCAATAAGTCAATATAGACAATAAGTTTGAAACATAATATAGAGTTTACCGATTAAGAGGGAGAATGGATAAACGGAGGAAAGCATATTTTACGTAGCAAGAAGCAAACGTTTGAATAGGTCAATGTTCGAAATTCACAGTAAAACTATGACGCGTGTAAAATGCAGGGGTTATGGACGTGGCAGTTAACCACTTTCACGGTATTCAAAAAGATTGTTTATTAATTTAACAAGGGACCGAACATTCAAATTAGAGTTTCATGTATACGGTTTTTCCGGCTTTAACCTTTGGAAATTTTGAATTGATTTTATACACTAATTAGGGTTTTAAATAAGTAAAACGTCAGTTTTTAGAAAGGTTTGAAATTTTTCGGTCAAGAAAATAATCGATTTCATTTGTGTGAATAGTATTTATAGGAGTTCAAATATTAAAAAGATTTGTCTAAGTTATCAATTGCAATATAAAATTAAAAAAGTTAAAATGAGTTATTAAGTAGTGAGAATAAGAGAGGGAGGGAGGTGAACCTGAACGTGAACATGAACTGTAGTCATTTAATTTTATTCATATATCAATAAAATTTAAAGTATTTTCTAGAGGTGTTTTATTATCATTTTATTTATTTACAATTACAATTTATCTATTGAGAGATTTTACCACCACAAATTAGAGAACTAGAGCAATGACAAGTGAGATTTAATCATCCTTATTGTGAAGTTCCTATTTTTGAAAGTGGTTGAGAAGCATGACAACAATCCGTCTAATTGGTATGAATACAAAATTTGTATTATTGATGATCCTTACAAGGTGGAAATTAAATCTGCTAGTATTATGAGTTATCACAACAACAATTGAGGTGTAACCACATTGAACCAATAGACTTGGATGGGAGAAACTTTAAGTAAAAACTTTTAGGAAGGGTTAAATCATATGCGTGATGTGATTTTTTTAGTGTCATCCAAAAGACTTATATGAAACAACTAGGAAACATTCAGGAAAAAGTAGAATAGAATAGTTCAAACTTTAGTGTCAGCGAAAGCGATAGGTTTTTGACTAACAACTCCACTAAGAAGAAAATATTAATGGTGATACTGAGAAGATGAAATATCACAAATCACAAAAGAATGAGTTATAGTCCTTATTTATATTCACAAAACTCATTTTACGTAGAATAATTAAAATATGAATACATTTGAAATTTTTTTTAGGAAGAGTTAAATCATATGCATGATTTGATTACACTATATTTTTTCAAATTTGAGTAGAATTAAGAAAATAAGCAATTGATAATTGGATTCATTTTAACAGCTTTAAAAACTGAACTTGTTGAAAGATAAGATAATTTTTTTTAAAGAAAATATTTAGAAACAAATGTATATAATAGTTGCCTTTGACTTTTAAAAAAGACTAATTTTGACCAATGAGCATTTACGAATTATTTAACACTTTTGAGTTGAACACGAACTATTTAACCATTGAACTAGCTGGTAAAATATGTACACAATAACACTCTAACGATATAACAGCATAATCGTTTTGACATAAATCATGTGTACCAATGAGGTACGATCTTTTCAACAAGACATAATAGTGAGCGTTGGCGCTTCTTGAATGGGTCAATCTCTGAATTACAATGTTCAACTATTTTGATCGTTTTTTATCCGTAACTTCCCACTATAAATATATTGTATTCTGTATTGCAGTTTCATTCGATCTCGCCATAACACATTGCATTTAACCCAGCTTTTCTGATCTACGCCCAGTTATACAACGAACACCATCGTTTTCTAAAGACTCTATTGATCAGTAGTTAAAATGGTGGGCTCAAAGCTTACGAGAATAATTATACTACTTGTAATTCTAAGAGTTTTATTTACCGTGCAAGTTTCTGGTCGATATAACCTTAAGACAGGTGTAAATACAGATGCATATGACATCTCCAATAACGGAAATTACAATTTGTTTCAAGTTGTGGAAAAGCTACCATCATGTATCAACTGCGCAAGCCATATTCCAGATCCCAAGTGCTGCAAATAATAATTTGTACTATAATACTGATATACAAGTCCAAAAACCTTATTCAATTTATTCTTCTAGATGAACTGAGTGATATCTTCAATTAACTCTTAACTCTTGTATAATCTTCAGCAATTAGAGAGCAACAAAAAGAATTATCTTGCAGCTCAATTTTCCAACGTTAGGTGCTATGTGATTAAATTAGATATGAGTTTCTATTCATCTTCAACAACAATAAAATTTCAATTACGTTGAGAAAGGTTTTTTAAAAAAGTGATTGTGAATGGATTAGTCTGATGAAGAACAGTAAAGGAACATCTCATATAATGATATGTCAAAGGTATAATTAATCTGATCTCCTCCTGTTTTCTTTGACTGAAAAGGGTGACCAACTCAATCTTCTGTGCAAGGGCAATGCCTGCGTGGCACTAGCGTGTGCATTCCATTTTATTTGTAATTTAACTAATTTTCTCATAAGTGATGTATTTTGGTTTCTTATTAATTTGTTAATAGATTCAAATGTGCATTATCTCTCCCATTTTCAAATTTAAATTTTTTTATGAACATTTATTAAGGTTGAATATGATGTTTTGTGATAGTAAAATATAAATAGATAGTTTCATTAGGCCAAATTAATTATTTAAATATAATATAAAAATTAATGTAAAATAAAATAGTCTTTTGAAAATTATAAGTTCAATATTAAATATTTAAATACTTTTTAAATAATATGTAAGTACAAATTTTTACAAGGTTTTGAATAAATATGTAACTAGAAAATATATAATTACAACTTAATAACCTTAAAAATATCGACATAAAAATTAGTCTTTTCTTTGCATAAGGTTTTTTTAAAGTGATTTATATAACAATTGAAATGTCACTAATAACACTTTATGTATGTTTTAAGCCTACTTAGACAACGCTAACACATAAAATCTTATATTAATTAGCATATGGTTGCTCATGATATATCTTTTTCAATTTTTTCCTTATTCAAAGAAATAAAAGGTGAATGCAAACTATAAGATATAATTTATTTATAGGAAAATACACCTATGGGGCAACACTCACTTTTATATGGTATAATTGATGAACACTCGTGAGCTCTTTAATCACACTCTTGAACTATGGAAATATAGATTTCAATATTCTTCATAAGCTATTCAAATCTTGTTTTCTTTTATTGGGTTATTTTGAATTGAAATGTTTTCATAGTAGTTTTTTATCACTTTATTGTATTTGCCATAGGCTATACTATTTCAATCAGTTGTATATAAATTTGGGGTTTGAGGAAGCACTACTCGATATTTTAGATTGAAAAATATAAATTATATTCACTTTTATAATATGAAAGAGGGTTATTAACTATATACATAAATAAATGAAATTGTTAAAAAAATTGTTATGTAAAACTATTAAATTAATAATATGCTATTATATCATACAATTATTTTAATAAAAAATAAATTCTTTTATAATATCTTGTGATTATATTTTATGAATAATATTTTATATAATATTTTTCTAGCTTAAATAAAATATTAATTCTTTAATATACAACTTAATTAGTCATAACATTATAATGACATTTATATTTCACTAGAAATTATTTTATTATAAATATATTTTTTAAATATTTAAATATTCAAAATAAAATAATAATTTTTTTTTCTTTTGAAATTAAAAATTTGATTTTTAATTAAAAGTATCATTTAATTATTTTTTAAAATTAATTCAATTTTAAAATATTATTTAAATATTAATAAAATAAAAAAAATTCATGTGGAATCGGGAAGCATAGGCAAGAATGGTAACCTCTATGGTCGAGGGCTGGTTCAGGTTTCAGTGCCCCTATTGTGCCATGTATAGGTAGGGTGTATAACTAGAAATAGAATACCGTTACCCAACTTGGGGCTGAGGATTCTCAGGGTTGGAGAGGTGGTACAAATGGTAATCCTAGAAGATCAAATGATATAGGTTTATACATAACGACAATGCCATTTACTTAGATTCAAGACCTCCAAGTCAGGTTATGAGATATGCTCCTTGGGGTCCTTATGGTTGCGGTTTGCAAAATGGTGGAAATCAGAGGTCTAGGAGGACATGGAATGGTGGTCATAACTGCTTCACAGGTAATTTTTCTTTGCCAAAAAACTTTAAGTTTAAGCAAATTGAAAAGAAATTTGGGTGCCAAAAAAATGCACTGAAAGAGTTGCAGGAGGAGATTAATAAGTCGGATGAAACCCTAGCAAGCTTATTTATTTCTGATAAAAATATTAAATTAGGGTTTTGACTCTCCCTTTTCATAATCTGGCTTGGAGTAATTCAATAAAATGTCTTCAATGCAGAGCCTTGTTTATGAAATAGTTGGGCCCTTGGTCATCTTTGCAAAAAATATAGTCATGGCTAGATGTGAACTGGGGCAAAAATATCATTCTTAAATCTCTATCAAATAATTTTTTCCTAGTCATTTTCCCTACACTTGATGATAAGAAGGATATCTTAAAAGGTGGCCTGTATATATTGGATGGGAAATGATTAAATATTTGTGATTGGCACCCTAATTTTAATCCTAATGCTAAAAAGGTAAAGGAGGTCCTAGTATAGGTGAATTTAAAAAATCTACCTTGGGAGTATAAGGATGAGGATACCATGTAGATCATTGACAATAGCCTAAGGGTCTATATTAGGTCGAAAGAATCTTTGGAAAGGAATCATCATTTTTGATACTCGAAGATTCTTGTCAGAATGTAGCATTGTTATACTATGCCTGATTGTATTGTTCTTCGTACCCCAGAAGGTGAATACAAAGTGACTATTGATACGGACTATGCGGATCATAACTTGACTCAAGTTTTCAATGGGAAAGGAAAAGGCCATGAGGAGAATCTGTGCCTAGATTTAATTAAATCTATTCAACAGCAAAGGGGAATCATGCCCCCATGGTCAATCAATTATGAGGAGAAAATGACAATGAGACTTGGCAATGTAACGTGGATGGTTGATACCTTGGACTCTGACTTGGATCATCTTCGCAAGGATATAGTTGTAGAGGCTAGTGATGTGCAAGGGGCACAGTTGACATAGATTGTTAAAGAAACTCCCTACTCTTATCTTTTTTTGGGTCTTCTCAATTAGGAGGACAATAGGGAGTTCTTGAACCCCCATTTTCACAGGTTATTTGTTCCTAATTCACTAGAGGTAGAAGGTGCAGGGGCTGGTAGGCTTTCTCTAGATGATAGAGGACATTTCCTGCAAGCTGATAGCTCAAGAGATGTTGATGCTGGGGGCTTAAAAATAGCAAAGGTAGGTGATGGTGCTAGTGATGACCTTTTCAAAGATATACAAATCTCACCAATCCAAAATTTGAACTTGACCATGGATGTTATTAGAGATAGTCAAGGGACACTTTGATTTTAGAATCTAACTATTACTCTAATGATGATGAAATTGGGTTGGATGAATTTGGAATGTTTGATATATTGTAGGTTGAACAAGACTACACCATCAGAAAAACACCTTCCCTTTTTAGTAAACCAAAGATTTCTAAGAAGAAGAGGGGCTCAAAATCTGCAATAATTAAACTTGCAATTGTTGCTAATGCAGTGGAATAGGCAAAAATGCTGAGATTAGGAAGAGGCTATACCTCTTCCTGGAAACAATGAAGTTCCCTTAGTGGAATGTGAGGGGCTACAATACCCCTGAAAAAAAGGTGTTTGATCAAGTGTGGTATTGATCAAGCCCAGTTTGATGTTACTTTTATTCAAGAAAAGAAGTTAAGTGTTAGTTGTAGTATTTTCATTACTAAGAAACACCTAGCTTGGAAAAGCTTTCTAGTGGGGATTGATGGTGGTTCAGGGGGACTTTGTATTCTTTGGAAGGAAGCTACTATCAATGTTACCTTGGTGGAGTCAGGTTCAAATTGGCAATTGGTGGAGATCTTCTCCTTCTAGCTGTGCATGAGCTTTATGGCCTTTAATATTTATGGACCTTGTATTCAGACACTAAAGAAATAGCTTTGGTGTTTGTTGTCTTCAAAATTGAGTTTCTTACAAGGAAATTTGGTGGTTCTAGGAGGTGATTTTAATGTTATTTTATCCTTGGTTGAGAAGCTTGGAGGGAAAGCTAGTCTTAATTGAAGTAATAAGGAGTTTGCTGAAATTGTTCTATCAAATTAGTTATACGATTTACCACTATTGAATGGGAAATTTACTTGGACTAATTGCCAAAAAGGTTTCACTAACATAGCTGATAAGATTGACCATTTCTTTCTTGGAGGTGACTGGAGTAATACGAAGTGGCTATGCCAAGTGCAGGTCTTCCCCCTGACAGGTTTGGATGTATGACTATATGGATAGATGCAATACCTGAGCGCACCCCCTTTAGATTTGAAAAGATGTGGTTGTGTTAATTAACTATTATTTGTCAATTCTCAATGCTCCCTATTCTATAATCTTGCAAATTCAAAAGATTATCAGAGACTTTATATGGAAAGGAAATTTGTCAGATAATAAGAAGCTTCCTCTTGTTTCTCTGCTTGAAATGTCTCATGATAAGGCATCTGGGGGTGTGGGGTTGCATGATATTGCTACAAGAAATAAGGCTTTTGGGGGCAAGATTGTGTGGCAAATGTATAAAAAATCTCATACAAAATGGTGTTCAATCATGCAAGAAAAATATTTAGATTCCTCAAGTCCTTCCAAAATTTTTACTGTGTCTAATCCTCCTTTAGGTTCACCCATATGGAATTTTATGATGTCTTCAAAGGATATTGTTTGTAACTATGTTACTTGGGAAATTCACAGTGGAGAGAAAGTAAAGTTTTGGTAAGACTCATGGAATGGATTTCCCCCTCTATGCAGATAAGAAAAGTTGGATGAAGCACGCCATGTCCTAAAAGTTGAGTGGGGATCCTCTTTTTGGGACTATGTTTTGGCTATTGAAATTCATTCAAGAAGGGTTCTCTGGAAAGAACCTCTAACACATCTTCTTAGTCAGCCAAGTCTCCTTTCCTTGAGGGACTCTCTTGCTGAAAGAATTGTTTTTCTTTCTAATAGGGAAGATATAGTTATATGGGCCCCAGCCAAAGGTGGTGATTACTCAATCAAGGAAGGTTATTATGGTCTTTGACAAGCATATAATTCAAGCAGGAAGTGTAGAGCTTTTTCCTTTTGTTGGAATTGCACTGTGTTGCCTAAGGCTAGATGTTTTGCTTGGCTAGCCCTTAGAAAAAGAATACTCACCAGTGAACAATTGTCCAAGCTAGGTATTGTTGAATCTTTTATTTGTAAATTATGCAACAAGGAGGTAGAATCTATAGATCATCTTCTTCTCCAGTGTTCCTTTGCTTATCAGTGTTGGGTTTTTGTGTTGAACAAGCTTCAAATGTCTTTAACTCTACCAAATAGTCTTTGGGACCTATTTCAATCTTGTCCAATTCTATTCTCAAGATCTCTATTTGCTAGTATTTGGAAGTGCATCCCAGCTACTGTGGTGTGGGCCATCTGGTGGGAACGTAACAAGATCATTTTTTGCAATGAAAAATCAAATCTAGAATCTATTCTAGATGGGATTGAGAATGCAATTTCAGAAAGAGTAAATGCAAATATGTTCAATTGTATGAATAATATTTCAGTTTTTGCTTGGGATTATCTTCTTCTAAAATTCTTGAATCAAATTAAGTTACCTCCAAGTTTCTCTGCAAACTGGAATTCTAATCATCTATCTGATCGATTTCATGTAAAATGGTCTCCCCCCTCTAGAAATTTTCTAAAGTTAAATTTTGATGGTTGCTCTCGTGGGAACCTTGGTAAGTCAGGATTGGGTGCTTGTATTAGAAATTGGTAAGGTGAAGTAGTTGCAATCAAAGCAGATATTTTATAATTGGTACTAGCAACCTTGCAGAAGCCCAAGCTCTATTGGAAGGTCTAATTTTGGAAAAGAGATGTAATGTTTCCACCATCCATATTGAAGGTGATTCTTAGGTAATTATAAATTCTTTCTTATCATGGTCTTCACATACCTGGAAACTAGCCTATATCCTTCAACAATGCTGGGATTTAATTGATTCTTTTCAAGCTACTTGTTTCTCTCACACTCTGAGGGAGGGCAATAAATTAGCTGATTGTCTAGCTAATCTTGGTTGTGAAGGCTCCATATTTGAATCTTGTCATTCAGAGGTTATTTTTTTGAAATTCCCTTGCTTAGCAGAGTGCCATATTTGGGACATAAAGCAGATGAATGAAGCTTAATAGATTAGCTTGCACATTCTTTGTGCATGATTCACAAATGCTCCAACTAGATTGGAGGTTCAAAGTGCTCTTGATTTTAGTTAAATCTTTCAGAAGGAGAGGTTTATTGGCATAATTGTACCCTGATCATTGTTGAGTATTGATATATATCATATTTTGGGTACTCTTGCTTAGTCCAAAGAAATTGTATTTTGTTGTAGGTATGCCTGGTATGACATACCAGCTTTTAACACTTTTGTATTTTGGCAATGATTCAGAGTTTTCTTGCTAGTTCTTTCTCTAATGAGCCCTTGAACTAGTTTATTAATAAATACATTATATAAGTGCTATGTCACTTTTTGATTTTAAAAAAAATATATTATTAAAGCTAATAAATATTTTAGCAATTAAGTTTTGAAAATAAAATTTAAAAGTGGAAAATATATTAAAATTATTAAAAGATTAAAGGTTGCATGATGTGTGCACATGATTAAAATATAAATATATTAAGATAAGAATGAGTGGAATTATTAAAGTTAGTGCATGAGATTTAATAAATAAATTAATTAAATTGAAAAGAGTAAATTAAATATTATATTAATTAATGTGCATTATTTTAATGTTTGCTTACATAGGAGTTTGCAAATTCTCGAGAGTTGTCATGTAGACAACATAGGAGTTTGCACTCTCAGTATGAACTAGTTGTCTACACTTAGGAGTTAGCAATTAATTTGAGCACATGGTGTCTACAACCTTATGACTCATCTAGAAGGTTGGAGAAGACCCATGTTTAGTTGTCATGCTTATCTTCTAGTTGTTCCTAAAGACATTTTAGATGCATCTTAGAGGCCTTTAAATAGAGGCTCTCCTAGTGTGTTTGGACAAGCTACAAGATTCAAGCTTAAAATGGAAGCTTCAAGCTTACATGCTCATAAGCTTCTACATTCTTATATGTTTCTACATGCTCATATGTTTCTACATGCTTCTATGCTTCTTCAAGCACTTCTAGTCACGTGGAAATTTTGATTGGCTTGGATCTTGGAGGAATTGTGTATGAGAAGAAGGAAGGAACTTTCTATGGACTTCTGAGGCATAGAAAATTTAGCATTAGTGTCCAAGTGTACTCTTGATAATCACATATTCTATTTGCACTCTTTCTCTTCCTGTCTTCATCTTGTCTGTCATATGTGTCTGAAACTTCTCTATGATTGAATCTGTAATTTGAAATTGGAATCTAGATATGTATTTATTTGGTTGCAAAAGAAATCAATAGAGAACTCATTAGAAAACCCTAGCTTCAAAGAAATTAGATTTGAATCGGGTTTGGGTTCGAATTTATATTGTGAAATTAGATAGACAAGATTTGAAATCAAATTATATTTTCAGATGCATATGGACAAACCTATTAGATGGATGAATGGGTAAATTTAGAGAACAATTATCTTTTAGGAGAAATTCTTAATTCATCACAAACTACCTTGTCGCTACCCCTTGGATAGACCCGAACTCAGTCATTCATAACTTTTTATCGTGATCGAATTTATTCGATCACTCAAAAAAAAATTGGCACAACTTGGCCCTCTCCAACATATTTCAATTTCAGCCCGATCCAATAGTTCATTAGGGAGATATGGCCCTTGTACTAGGACTTTTTTATTCAAGGACATATATTTCTCCATTTCCCATAACCAAGAGTTCTTTATGCTTAAACTTCACAAAAATAATATATCAAAGCATGAAAATGAATTCATGTTATCATGAATGAAATTAAGTTGGCGATTATTATATTTGGAATCACTAAAGATTATTTTAGACAAATGATTGTCTTTGAGGTGCATGAAGAAAATTATAAATTATTTATTTGATTAATTTAGTGACTCGTATAATGGGAATGTATCTTAAGGAAGTTATATTCAATTACTAGTGACATTGTTGTTAGCAAAATAATGAAGAATCTACCATCATAGATTTATTTTAATATAACTTGTTATTAGCTATTAAATTATTATTAACTCAAATGTTAATGAAATGGAATATAGTTGATTATCAATAATACGGGTTTGTTAAGAAAATGTTAGTATACTTTTAAAAGAGTGATGAATGTCGTCATTATAGATTTACTATAACTTGCTATTAAATAATAACAAGCCATTATGAATATTAGAGATTTGAATTATAGTTGACTTTTAACTTACAAATTATAGTTAGTGATTAGTCAACTGATATTAATTGGAACATGGCCATGGATATGTAATTATTAATTAAATTAATTAGAGTTAATTAGATTTAATTAATAATTAAGATATGTAATAAAGTTTTAGTTGATATGCTAATATCGATTCTTCTAGTGAAGTTGATAAGTATTTACATCGAAGTTGATAAGTCTTATTCTGATGACTTGAATAATGACCTTAGATATTTTAATGGTGAGACTTAGTAATATTTAATTGAGAACTATTAGAATGTTAAAAGGTCATGGATTGTGTACCTATGTTAATTGATTGATTTAATTGATCATTTTAATAAAGATATAATCTTCTTATTTGAAGACTAGTAATTGGCTCTCTTATAATTTAGACGAATAATGATCCTTGATTTATGTTAAAAGTTGAAGTAACATTAAGAAGAATCATTCAATTTGTAACATTGATCTTAGAAAAATAAAGTGAATGATTTTATTAAGTGTCAAATGATTTAATATTTATCCTTCAACTATTCTTAGAATATTATTTTAATGATGGAAAGAATAATGCTATCGGGGAACAAATGGGTTGACTTGTAGGTCAAATGATTAAACTTAGACACTTGAAGTATTCTTGAAAATAGAAACTGAAATCTCTACACTTAATTCAACTATGTGATTTTAGTAAACCAAAAAATGTGTTTGCATTGTGTATTCTCTATGCTTCTTGTTTTGAGTTTTTGGGTTGACTAGTGTTGACCAGTCTTAGGTTGTTACCAGACGCTCGGGGGTTATGAGATGTGATGGCATGTTGATCTTATTTGGTCTCGATCTTTATAAACCCAACCATGGTAATGTGATCGTATGCTCTATGAAATGTTTTTATTTACTAATTGTTATTGTTCATCAGTCTTCATGTGTGAAGCTGGGATGTATATGTGTCTAAGACACTTGAGCTAATCATTTTTGAGTCATCAATCAGTTATCCTTGGATTATTTTCTAGTCACCATGATGGTACTGAAATATGGATTTATTTCTTGATGATTTCATGTTGTGACATGTTTGACTCAACCATTTTGGAGTCTTCGATCAGTATGATTTTGAGATATTTTGGTTATTGAGAACCAATGGATACTTATGACTATCAGTGACGCCTTCAGTTCTCAATAGAGAACTATTGTGGTCATGATTTTCTATGGATGCTTTTCAGATGCTCATGGAGATTTGATGATTCTTATCATGGAGATTTGATGATTCTTATTGTGGATATTTGATGCTTTTATCATGGTTATTTGATGATTCTTTTTATGGATTATCTTTTGGATTTTCTTTCCAGTCGCTTGTATAGGACTGGGGTGATTTTATGAATCCATGAGCTTAGGGTAGGTAATCTACTTGTAGTGTCAGGAAGTGGCTTGCAATGGGGGCCGGGGCCCTAAGTGGCTACCAGGGTAACTCATTGTAAGTTTGGTTAATAAGTGATAACATTTACACACTAAATGGGGATTAAATGAACCTAAAAAGATAATTGTTTTGGTTCTCGCCCATGCCTTGAGTGCTTGTAAAAACTAGGATGGGAGTAGAGAGAATGCATGGTTGCGAACTTGCATTCCATAGTATGCCTCGTCAGTATGAGAGGATACTAGTGGCCGCATGAGATCAGTATGGACCCATGGAGTTTAGCTAACTGCTAGGGTAACTTGTACGTGATAAATATGATGACACTTTCCCGCTTGCATAGTAGGTTTCCTACATGTCATTGTGTGCCTCTGCGAATTAGATGTCAGTTTTGTGATTGGAACTTTTGAGTTAGTATACTTTTAGGATTCCTGGATTTAGAGAGTATCTTTGCTATGTGATTTTGATAGCCTATTTGGGACTTGAGATTATCTCCTCAGCACGGTGGGAGTGGACCACTTAGGTTCCATGCGGTTGGGTGGTAGTGTTTTTTCCACTCTTATCATTTGAGATCAGTCCAAGACACTGTGGCTGGAGCATTCTTGGTTGATATTTATCTTCATTCTATTCTTGGAGCATTATGATAGATGATGTACCTTATGATGGATGTATTTACTAGTATGTTTCTTATATTGATGATTTGCATATGTTAAATGATGTTATCTTATGCTTTACCTTGTATGTTAGTAGGATGTTTTAGGAGTGACATTCCTACTATGTTAATACCGATGATCTCTTCGATGATTTGGAATGTTACGCACAGAGGGATGGCTAGGATCCATGATGGTCTAATGATGCTATTTACGGTTGGGAGGAACCGTGCACTTAGTTTATTATGTTTGTGATATATAGTTATCTTTTATGATGGATGTCTATATCTTTGTGATGATGATGTATCATGTATTTTTTATGGTTTCATTTACTTTAATTGCATCATGGATTAAAATGGATGACGATGTACTTTATTTACATGGATTTTTATTCTTTCAAGCTTTTCATACCTTGTAACATGTACAGTGGATGATTGAGCAATCTAAGATGTAATTACAAAAAGGGACTAGTATATTGTTTAAGAATGTTGGATGTATCATTTTTATTTCATAAGGATGTGATATTAGATGAATAGTTAATTTAGATGTGATACAATGTTAAGGGATCTTTAAAGAATGTAACTGTTATGTATGTTATGTTTACTTTCATTTGAATTGTTGCTATTGCTTCCGAAAATGTTATGAATTGTTTACTTTCATGTTTAAAAAATAAATAAAAAATTGTTTGGAAAACTTAGTGAAATTCTTTGCATCCCTTGGCGGGGAATTATAGGAAACCTTCTAGAGATAGAAATAAAGGGAATTCTAGTTAAAGGAAGGGGATAGAAACACTAAATACTTTCATAATTTAGTGAAGTAGCACAAGAATGTTAACAAGATTTTCTCTATTCAATAGAAGGAAGGGGCCACCCTCACTGGGTAGGTTCATATTAATGATGAAGCTATTAGGTTCTTTACAAATTTATTAGGTACTAAACATGAAGATGTACCTAATGCTAGGTTTGAATCCATGCGGGATATTATCCCTAAATTAGTCTCTATAAAGAAGAATAGGAACTTAGTGAAACTAGTTTTTTTAGTACAGGTTAAGTTTGCACTCTTTGGGTTAGGGAGGGATAAGTCTCCAGGGCCAGATGGTTTCCCTACTTTATCTTTTTAGTAAGCTTGGGATTTTTTAGGTTCTGAATTGTGGGTAGTTGTAGAGGAGTCCAAGAGGAAAGGTTATGTTTTTAAGGATTTCAATAATACTTTTATGGCTCTAATAACCAAGAAAGGTGATAAAGTTTCCTTTAGTGACTGCAAACCAATTTCATTGTGTAATATAGTATACAAATTCATCTCTAAAGTCATCGTGAATAGGTTGAAGCTAGTGCTGTGCTCTATTATCTCTGATGAACAAAGCAACTTTGCCCCAAATATATCCATTTATGAAGGAATCATTGTGGTTCATGAAGCAATACATTCCTTGAGAGAGAAAAAGGAAGTAGGAATGATGATTAAGTTGGATATTAAAAAGTCTTATGACAATGTAAATAGAGATTTTTTGTTCATTGTCTTGAAGAGGTTTAGCTTTCATGTAGATTGGTGTATGTGGATCTCCTTTTGTATATCTTCTCCACAATTTTCTATTTTAGTTAATGGAAGACCTCCAAGTTTTTTTGATATTACTAGAGGGATTTGACAAGGGGACCCCTTATCACCCTTCCTATTTATCATTTTTCTTGAGGTGTTGGGTAGAGCTATAACAAAGGCAAAGACTGATAAGGTTTGGAAAGGTTTAATTGTTGCTAGAGGCTTAGAACCAGTTACACATCTACAATTCATGGATGAAAAATTCTTATTGGGGGAAGCCAATGTGAAGAAAGCATGTTGTATTAAAAGTGTCATAGAGGAATATAGCCTTGTTTCAGGATAATTTATCAACTGGTAGAAATATAAGGTTTTCTTCTTTAATAAAGATGGTAGTGTCCAAGCTAGGATTTGTAGAATTTTTAATGTCAAGCAGGGGAAGCTACCAAATAAATATTTAGGTATACCACTTTTCCAAGGGAGAAATAACTCTAACTTATGGAAAGAGCTAATGGATAGAAGTATTAAATGCTTGGATGGTTGGAAAGGTTGGCGGTTGACTTTTGTTGGGATAATACTACTATTTCAATCAATTATTTATGTTATCCCTATCTTTTCAATGAGCTATTTATATATTTTGATTGAGGTTCTTAAGTATATTGAACAAAGGATGAGGAAATTTATTTGGAACAATGCTCAGAATGAAAAGAAAATACCTTTAGTGGCTTGGGAGGCTTTGTGTAAATTGAAGAAACAAGGTGGTGTAGGTTTGAGAAAGTGGCAAGATGTTAATAAGTCTTTGGATGCTAAGTTGGTTTGGGTTATGTATGAGCAACTAGAGTAGTTATGAGTGAAAATTTTGCTAGCAATATATCTAGATTCTATGGATCCAACATGTATTCTAATAGTATGTAATCCCCCAAAGGGCTCAAGAATATGGAATTTCATGCTGGAATGCTGAGTAAATATTTTGAACCATCTTTGTCTGAGTATTGGTAATGGAGAGAAAGCTTCCTTCTAGCATGATTCTTGGAATGGTTTAAGCAGGTTGGTGGATCTTGAAGGGGTAGGGGATCTTATACCTATTCTAGAAACTAAATGGGGTGATACATTAGACTGTTATGTAGAGGAGAAGGCTATTGATCTAGGATCTTGCTAGGAATGAAAAGACATATCTAATCTAAGAGTGATAGAAAAACATAAACAAATTTTGAAATATATTTTTCAAATAAGACACATCAATCTATATGACAAGGAGGGTAGAATAGTATGGTGTGCTACTAAAAGTGGTAGATATTTAGCAAAATTAGGCTATCAGATTAGTTGTTTTAGTAATGCTCCCTATGAATGGCTCAATAAGTTGTGTTGGAGTAAACACTAAAGTTGGAGCTTTTCCTTGGTTAGCCTTAAAAGGATGTATTCTTATGGATGAAATTGGAAAATGTGGATTATATTTGGGCCCATATGTAGAAAGTGATTATTGAAAGTATGAATGCTTGTAAGAATTTGCCTACGAGAAAAATTCACCCAGGAACTAAGAACTCAAACACAAGCACACAGTAGACCAAGAGAGAGTATGATCAAAATAACAATGTATTCAATAATTGGTTCCTCATAAGAGTACACTAGGAGTGCCTGAACATAAAGGCCGCAGGAGAGCTTCTAGAATGCATAGAAGTTAGCATCATGATGTGTCATACAACCAAGAACATGTCCACTAGATATGGGTTATCCTCCATTAAGCACCAAAGTAAGTGCAGTGATGAGAGGATAAGCCTACAAGGGTGGGACATGCAAAATAGTGTTGTAGACACCATGTGCTCAAATAGAGTTGTGTACTCCTATGTTGTCTACATGAAAACTCAAAAGGTGTGCAAACTCCTAAGTGTCTCACAAATAAAAATAATAAAATAATGCAAAATAATTAACTAATGCATTAACCTAAGTAAACTTAAGTAAGTGTAATAAGTAAATACTTATTTACACCAGCACCCTCCCTTAAGTGCAACTTAGGGGAATGCCCTTAGGCTTACAAACTAGGATGAAGATGCATAATGGGTCCCGACTACTAGGCCATATTAGGTACCCATGTACATAATGAAAATGCAAATCTCCCATAAAGCGGGGAAAGAGGGAAAACCTCACGGGAAAAACCCTCGCCCAAAAAGAGAGATAAATAAGGATGTATTGAGGGATGGAGTAATCAAGACCCCTCGATTACGAAATACATCCAATATATACATAAGAGAATTAGAGAAGGAAGAGAGACAAAATAGGCTCCCCCCCAAAAGAAGAATGCCAACAAGTGAAAGCTGCTCTGATGAAGAAGTTGGTCCAAGAATGCAAAATGGTGTTCCTCCCCTTAGGGAGAAACAATGCCAAAGATACAATCCTGAAAATGTGTGTTGGCCCTAAAACCTACTCAAGTATCCCTGTACTAATGCTGAAGTTCACCCCTTCCAACTGTGCTGAAAAGATTGAATGCAGATCTGTCAAGGATGTCTGTTGAACCTATTCGATTGAACCATCTGTCTCCTCAACTGACAAAGAGACCTCCACTAATTTTTGTTCATAAGGATCCACAATCATGCCAACCTGAGTAGATTGATCATGTAGAGAATGGACATGAGGGTCAGAGGGAGCCCTCACAACAATTGTAGAAGAATCATCATCAATGAGAAGATGTAAGTCCTCAAGTCTGTCTCCCAAGTCAAGTGAAGTTGGAGCTAGACGATGAGATGTTCCATGATGTGTTGTACCTTTCACTATGGCAATATAAGCATGTGGACTAGACTGATGTGACCTCTCACTACAACTGTCGATAGAACCCCATGTGTCTGAACCTATTGAAGCACTATTGCTGGTGTCAGTATCAGTTTCCACTGTGTATGATGTGCAGAGAGGAATAGAGGATGAGCTAGGAGAACTTTCCTCAAAGTGAACATCCTTCTCCACAAAAATCTCATGAGTCTCTAGATCCATTAGTCTATAAGCCTTCACATTGTCTTCATAACTGATAAAGGTACAAGGCCTAGGTGTCGGTGCCTTGCAACTCCTGGAAGATCGATTTGCCCATGTTGGAAAATTGAAGACTCTGAGGTGACTCAAAACTAGTGTTTTGCTGCACCATGCCTCAAAAGGAGTCTTGTCATCTAAGGCTGAATGAGGAGTCATGTTAAGTATGTGAGTAGGATAGCTAATGGCTTCAACTTAAAGTGTAGGATCGAGAGACTTGGCCTTTATCATGCAACTTGCCATGGTCTTGAGAGTTCTAATCCTCATAGTTGCAACATCTATCTTGTGCGGATTAAATGCTGGTGAGTTCTGAAGATCAATCCCCTCAATTCTGTAAAAGTTGTTAAGTCGTCTGTCAACATATCTATTTTCATTGTCCACTCTTAATACTTTGATGGCTTTTCTTGACTTGAGTTCAGCATGAGTCTTGAAGTCTTGAAGCTTATGAACTACTTCATTCTTAGGATGAAGGAAGAAGACCCAAGTGAATCAGGGAAAGTCATCAACAAATGAGAGTATGTAGCGGCCTTGGCTGACTGAAGTCACTACAAATAGTCTTGCTAATACCATGTGAACTAGTTGAAGAACAACTAGAGCTCAAGAAGACTTCCCTTTATCATACCTCTCCTTGAGATTCATATCCACTGAACATGACAAACATTCTCCCTTAGAAAAGTTGATATTAGGTAGACCTTTGACCATGCATTTTGAGAAAAGTTGTTGAAGAGAGCGGAAGTCAAGGTGACCAAACTACTCATGCCATAAGTTGATGTTTGAAGTAGAGTGAGTGAACAAGGCTTGGGAAGGACTCTTAGGCACAAAGTGGGAGAAGGAGTATAACATCTTTTTGTCATTGAATTTCCCCACTGATACCAATGAATCATCTTTGAGACTTCGCACCATCACTGAATCAGGAAGGAACTCAACCTTATGACCATCTCCAAGGTGAGTGATTTGGTAAACTGATAGGAGATTGGAGCTTAGATTTGGAACATAGAGAACATCTTTGAATTCTTCATCTTCCATTTCCACATGGCCTTTCCCTTCAACTTCCATCTTTGCATCATCTCCCACGAAGATGTGTGGTACCTTTGACTACTTCAATGAAGAATAGTCTTCCCTTGAAGAACCCATGTGGTAAGAGGCACCTGAGTCAAGTATTCCTTCTAAAGAAGAACTTGTGTTTGCCATAAGTGCTTGACTTTTACCTTTTGAAGAGGTTGGAGTAGAATCCTTGGAAGTACCTGGCACTTGAATCTTATTCTTCTTGAGTAGATTTTCTAACTCATTGATTCTTTTTGTCTTGCAATGATGCTTGTTATGATTTGGCTTTTTATAGTATGCACAAAAGAGTTTGTCCTTGTTTTCATTACTTCCCTTCTTGTTTGAAGAAGAACCGCCTTATTGAGAGGATTCATGTTGTGTCTCAAATTGTGTTTTCTGCTTCCACTGCTTCTTCTTGTTATTGCTTTTTCTCCCTTGACTAGATTTCTGAGCATCACTAGCCACCAAGGATTTGGTCTTAGATAACTTGAAAAGTCCAAAATCCACCAAGTGAGATTGTTCAACAATCAAAATGTCTATAAATCCATCAAAGGATGGCTTCTGGTAAGAAGATCCTATGGTTAATCTATGAGTATTAAAACTCAAAACAAAGTTAGCATACTTAGAAGGTAACTTTTTTAGGATGTGATGATTCAACCTATTATCCTTCATGGGATTTCCACAATCTTTAAGAAGTGCCCTATAATCATTGACTTTGATGATATAATCCTAATTGTGTCATAATTCTTAGGATCTAAGAGAAGTAGATCATCCTCAATCTGAAATCCCTTTTCTTCATCCACTTTACCATACAACTGTTCAAGTTTATCCCAAGCTCCCTTAGATTCTGAACAATTTTTAATGTGAAAGAGAAGATCCCCATGTACATAACTCCTAATAACACCTAAATCCTATTGGTCTTATCTTGTATATCCTTTTTCCATTAATCTACTCCATGCAATATCTTTCCATGTAGAATAGTTATGTGAAGTTAGAGAAGGACATTTAAAACATGATGTATAAATGAAAGAGCATAAGAAAGAGACACAAAAAATACAGTACACACCCCCCCCTTTTCACTCAATCAAAAGACCCCCCCAAAAGAGATGTTGTTGGCACTTTATAAGTAGTGCATTTACAATAAGCCATTTGTTAAAATGAACAAAGTGGACTTTCTAATTTTTCTTTTACAACTACCTTATAAGGCTAAAATCTATCACTTAAGCACTGTAGCTCATTTTTACAAAAAAATTGAAAATAATCAAAGCTTTACATTGCCAAAGAAGGCCTAATTCTGAAAGTGAGAAATTTGTCCACACAACCGTAGAATCTGACTTCAGATCTAGAAAGTAGATGAAAAAAAATGCACTTTCAAAAAAAATGGAACTAGAAAAAGTGAACAGACGTGCCCGTACGAAGCTTCTAAAGTTGCAAAAGGTAGGATTATGCAGTTATAGTCACCAAAAAACACAAATTTTGCAAAATTTGTGCACCAAAACTAGAAAACAACACCACCACTAGAAAATTCAAGAAATTTTACCTAATTTCAAAACAATTGCACCTAAATTGGAGTCTGGATGTCCAAGTTATGGGCTCGCAAATTCAGGTTGCCAAACTGAAAAGCAATCTGGAGAGGGGTCTGGAGGAGAAACTATGAGTCTAAATTTGATGGTCAAATGGACGTCAATGCAATTTTAAAATGGCCTAAAATGATATTCAAATGGGTGTCAAATTTAACACAGCAAAATGATGACATCAGCTAAAAATCCATGCACTAGGATGACATGGCAGCTGACTATACCTTCCATACTGTATGAATTGTGCTAACATGGAAAAAAGACCTTCGACTGTCCACATCGAAAATGTGGCAATGCTGGGATGATGACTGTGTAGTCGTGTCAAGATGTCCATGAGGCGAGTAGGGACTAGATGTAGGTTCACACATGGCAGACAGGTGGAGGTTGACAGTGTGCAGTCTGCGACTGGCTGTCTATTGACAAATCCATAGGTGAAACATGGAGGGCAAGGTCTATGCAAGATAGTTGCCAGAGATCTATTCCCACTATCGGGTTTCATTTTCCAGTGTCCTTGACTACGGAAGGTCGACGCCGATGTTTTGCAAGCATCGAATTGTTTATGAATAATCCCACATAGGTGGGTGTAACAATCTATGAACTATTTAAATAATAGTCCTCACTGCTAATAAATAAAATTATTGCAGGTTGTCAACTTTGGCTGCCAGGAAGTTGCTTGCCTTGCCAGTGGATATGAGGTATTGCAGGGTGGTAATGTAATGCAAGCGCGGTATGTTTGAATAGAGGTCGATGGTGGAGTTTTAAAATGCATCGATGATTAATTGATAGTACGGCCATGCACTATGGTGTAGTATGGCTGAGATGACACAACCCCTGTACAAAATAATACCTTCAAAAAGGCAGATCCAGGGTGTCACTACCCGAGTCTGGTAAAAAAGTTTTCTCTGCCTGGGAAATAAATTTTGAAAATTTAGAAAGAGATTTCAAAAATTTAAAAAGAAATATCACAGAAAAAATAATTCCAAAAATTAATAGAGAAATAATAGATCTAGATTAAAATTAAATCACAAATCTGAAAATGGTGACCATACCCATACTGCAAATCGGGGCCTCTGGGTTTCGATTTGCAAAAAAATTTTGCCTCATGGTCGACTTTGAGCCAAGGTAGGTGTGCTTATAGTCGATTTTCACCGATTCGGTGTTTTGAATGCAATGGAGAGGTCAGATCTGGTGCATGATGCTCCCATTTTGACAGCATCCGAATTCGAGCTGAGGTGATGAAGCAAGCAAGAGGTCTCGAACATCTTGTGATGAGAAAATATCCAAGTTGCTCTGATACCATGTAAGAATTTTTCTAAGGGAAAAATTCACCCAGGAACTAAGAACTCAAACATAAGGATACTATAGACCAAGAGAGAGTATGATCAGAATAACAATGTATTCAATAATTGGTTCTTCATAAGAGTACACTAGGAGTGCCTGAATATAAAGGCCTCAGGAGAGCTTCTAGAATGCATAGAAGTTAGCATCATGATGTGTCATACAACCAAGCACATGTCCACCATATATGGGTTATCCTCCATTAAGCACGAAAGTAAGTGTGGTGATGAGAGGATAAGCCTACAAGGGTGGGACACGCAAAATAGTGTTGTAGACACCATGTGCTCAAATAGAGTTGCGTACTCCTATGTTGTCTACATGACAACTCAAAAGGTGTGAAAACTCCTAAGTGTCTCACAAATAAAAATAATAAAATAATGCAAAATAATTAACTAATGCATTAACCTAAGTAAACTTAAGTAAGTGTAATAAGTAAATACTTATTTACACCAACAATGCTTATATTATAGTTACACACCCATGTATGGCCTTTAATACTTGGGATAGTAAGATTCAAAATTTTTGGCTAGGTATAAATAAAAAAAAGGCTAAACGATGGGGGATGTGGGCTTAAATTCAAAGTGATGAAAAAGGAAGTTAGGTGGCGACCGCCTAGCAAGGACTAGATTAAAATTAATTTTGATGGTCCCTCCAAAGGTAATCTAGGTATTTTAGGTGCAATAACAATTGCTAGGAATGAGTCAAGGGATATTGTTGGCGTTGAGGCTAGACCACTTAGAGATGGCACGAATAATATGGTAGAAGTGGAGGCAACACTTTTTGTTGTTAATCTGGGAAGGAAGTTGGGTGGTAATTATATTCGCTTAGAAGGGGACTCTAAGATTATTGTGGATGATATTATAAGAGGTTCTCTACAAGCATGGTATCTTCATGACATGATACAAAAAATCAGAGACATGCTTGGTACTTTTGAAAATTTTAAAGTTAGTCATACATATAGGGAAGGAAATGTGAAGGTAGACAGATTGGTGAATTGGGCCACTACTTTCACTGAATTAAATGACTTACTGTATGACGATTTTTGAGAAGTAAAATATTTTCATTAGTAAAGTGCAGAGGCTGGTAGGCTGCTAGGTGGTTTAGACATGTTTAGTGTTAGATTTTTTTGTTGTATGTAGCTGTAAGGCTCCTTTGATGGTTCTCAATTTATGATTGGTTATTGTAGGTTCTTATTATCAAGGAAGCAACAGAAGTGGATGAAATATTGTATGCTAGATGAAATTTTGTAACTATAATATTTTCATCTCCTTAACAATATCATCCTTTTACCAATCAAAAATAAATAAATAATAAAATTATATGAAATTTTATCAAATGTTTAACTTTACTACTCTATCTAGCTATCATAAATTATGACAAATACATGCCACTATGTGGCACTTGTTTAAGAGTTTCAATCCTTCGATTTTAACCACTTGGGAGTTAGCAATGTTCTTTGTACCTTTAGGTTACACAAAATGTTTGTACTTGCCCTAATATATTAAATATAAAACATAGATATATATTTTTATTTAAATCTAAAGTTTCATTAATGTCAAATATAAATTATAAAATTTATTTTTATATTCAAAAAAGATGTTACATTACAAAGATATAGTATAATATTATTTAATTATAATTTAGTTGTATATAATATGTTACTCAAATATTCTATTTTTAAAATTATTTTTTTATTAAAATTAAATATTACTAAATTTTATGATTATAAATCTAAAATAATATATAATATTAATCATTATAATAAATAAGAAAACCAATAAATAAAATCTACAACTAAATCAAAATAAGAAATATCTAAACCAAATTGCACAAAGATTAGCCCTCTATGTCCAAAAGAATAGAATTTTTTTTGGATAACAATAAATATTTTAAAATATATAGTAATTATAAATATAATATTCTTCACATCTAAAAATATAATTTAATAAAAAAAATTGAAAATAACTATACTCTAAAATATTTATTTGGAATTTCACTTTATTGCATTCTATAGAAGCTTAGAAATAAATTAAAAATTTACTAAATCCTTCCTCATGTCATTTTGTCTAAATTGAGAAATTGAGCATATAACACTCAAACTTTCATAGTCAATCACATAATCAATAAATAATTTTCACATTTTGTTAACTTAAAAACTGTGATGTAAACTATAAAAAATATTTATTTTTGCACATAAAAATAAATATTTAATTTTATTTGATAGACATTGGTTGGAAAAAATATAGTTAATAATGATGTAAGAGGTGTAATTAAAAAATCATCCAATGGCGCTTAGCCTGCATACTAGTATGGGCATTCATATGACTCTCAATCAACTTACAAATTGTGATATACTATCCAATTGAAAATCTTACTTAAATTTGAGAATTTAAAAATTCAACTCAAATTTATAGTATTATTATTCCTTTTTAAATCTACTATTTAGTCAAATGCATAAATATTATTAAAACAAATAAAATTCAATTTAAGGCAAATTACCTTTAAATGCTTTTTGACAATTGAAGTAACCTACCTTTTTCACTACCTAAAATTCAACTAAATCTTCTTACTACAATGATCTTTCTCCTTTTAGTGACCCTTTTTGTAATAATTCTAATGTCAATGAGCATGACTGTCATGATTATAAGTGTAGAAGTAGATGCTATAGAGTGTATGAAAAATTTATGTTTTTGTATGAACCTTAAACTTATTAATGTAGGTTTTTCTATTTTCCTTAATAATAGAAATCATTTTCCTTTATTTTATTACAATTTTTTCACCTATTATTATTATTATTGTTAATTATATCACTAACCCACTCTATTAATGTGGAGGTGGATCATTTTGAGGTGGGTTCTCTCTTGGTTCTTATCTATGGGTATGTCTCTTATTAGTGTTGTTTCTTTCATTTTTGGCACATAGTCCTGTAGATGTTTTTATCTATGTTAGGATATATATTTTTAGTAGCACTATATTTTTTCATCCTAGATGTAGCTATATGTGTATAGATAATCTCAAAGGGTTTCCTCCTCTCTATGCACTAGATTTTTTTGGAGGTCCTCTTAGTTTTTGGTAGTAAGAATTATTTTTTCCTGGTTGTCTTATTTGTCCCTCCTTGGTCTATATTTTATTTCTTGGCTTAAGGGTAAAAATCAATTTTCTAAGAATTAGCAAGAAAATTACACAAAAAGGAAAAATTTAAAATATGTGAAAATTTGCTGAAAGGAGGTGTTTTCAAATTTTTATAGATTTTTGGTTTTTGAAGTATTTGCAAAGAACTATACAAGTAGCTGGTGATGAATGGAAAAATAATTGAGACTCATAATCTGTGTGTTATCTCAAACTATGCATTATTTTTGAAGTTTAAGTTGTGTGCTACATCATTTGGTATCAAATCAAGAAGGTGGATGGGAGATGAAGATGAAGAGGAGCTATCACCCTAATGCAAAAATTGGTGCTAGATATGTAGAGGAAGATTGAATGACTCAATGAATGAATGGCTAATCAAGGAATACTTGGAGGGAATGAATTTGATGAAGAGGAAATTGAAGATGTGTTGATCAAAATGAGAAAAATGTACAAGAGATGTTGGGAAAAATGAGCTATGAAGATATAGTGATTAGGGTCTTAGAAGGTAGAAGTGAAGCAATCAAGATTGAAGTTTCAAACTATGTTGGTAGTCTTAAGCTGAAAGAATTGATAGACTGGTTGAATGAGAGATGGGATTTTTTTTCGAATGGAAGCCTATGATGGAGAAAAATAAGATAAAATTTTCATATACAAAATTAAAAGAACATGCAATGATATGGTTGGTTTACCTCCAAAAGGAACAAACCAAAAAAAGAATGAAAAAGATCAAGACATGGAGCAAGATGGAGAATAATCTAAGGGAAAAACTCTCACCCTTGGATTATTCACAAACCCGATTTCATTGGCTCTAGAATTTGAAGTAAAACTTGTCTTTTGTCCAAGACTACATGAAATGCCCACCCATAGTTTTTGTTTCTATTATATTTACCAAAAAATTTATGTCTATTTCATGCATGTGTTAGTTTCAAGGATATTAGATTTATAATTATGACATTATTTCATGACTTGGATTACATTCATATCAATAAATAATTACTTAAATTTGATTATAATTCACATGTTCATTGATGATTATGATTACTAGCTCACATTAATAATTCTTTAATGGTTCTTAGTTAGTAAATGTGGTTGCTTTCATGATGATATCATATGATGAGTATTTTATATTCACAATGGTGAGTTTCCATGTTTGCATATGTGATGATTTGTACTCAAGTCTTGTTATAGTACTTACCTCATACTTGCATGTGTATGGTGTGCATGTTTGTTTTACTTTTTTGCTTGAAGTGTCTGATGTGGTTAAGGGAGGGAGTCATAGTTACCTCCTAATTAGGATATACACAATGTACCACTCCCTACCATTGCTTGTTTAGCTTAGATATATATGTATATGTGCATGCTTATATTTTATGCATATTGTAGGTATCAGGAATTGACTTCCCTAAATTACCAGGATGAGTGTGCCTTATTGCAGTACCTCAATGATAAGAATAGGGAGATAATGTTCAGGTCCAATCCCAACCATAGCCTAATTACTTGTCCTAAAAAGGAGGACATGCATTTGATTTTCCACCCTTTTAAACCCATGATTTTTTTTTTTTTTCATGTTGTTTACTTTTGAGTTTTGGTTAGTTATTGTAATGTTGCTTTTATGTGGATTTGACTATGTGATTGATTGGATAAATGATATAATTATAATATTTGGGTTAATCATCTAATATTGAGAATTATTGGATATTTTTTTATTAACAAGAAAATATTAAAGTATGAGAATATTTAATTAACTAAAAACTAATTAAATATATGATTTAATTCAAAAGACTTAATTTAGAAAATTGGTAAAAGAGATAAATTAGAATATGATGATATTTAATTAATTAAATTTGTGGTTTAGTTTAAAAGATTTAATTCAAAAGTCTAATTTAAGAAGTTTGATAAAACAAGAATTAGAATATTAAAAGATCAAAAATTTAATATTGTTTTATTATAATTATTTAATTAATAATAATTAAATTAGAGTTGTATTTAAATAACTAAATTAAATTATTATTAATTTAAATAATAGACTATGCTTTAAATAGCGCTTGTAGTAACTAATAAAGTGGAGGAAAAAAATATATAAAACAATATTTTAATGAAAATGTTCTTTAAGTGTGCATGAAAGGATTTAATAATAAAAGTTTATTTTAATAAGAGGGCTTTGAATATTCAAAAATTAGAAACCCTACGTAGAGTTAAACTCTTTATTAGGAGATTTGAGCTCATTTCTACATATTGGGAAGCAAAATTCATAGTTGGATCAAAAGAATTGTTGAAAGTTTTAGAGGGTATGAATTTGTGTGCATTCATAGATTCTCTCATAATTTAGCTATGGTTTTGAGGTAGGGTTTGAGAACACCTTATAAAATTTTATAGAAAGATTTGTCTACTTCATGTCTTCTTAGGTGCTTGCATAATGTTTATTAATTTATTGTATTGAATCTAGATAAAGAATTATGTTGTAATTTTTGAAAAGGAAAACTTATTGATCAAGTAAACCTAAATGATGAAAATAGTATAAAAATTTAGAAAATTGTTATGATTGTATTATTTTAAAACCCTTTCTAATATAACAAAAAATTGGAAGAAAACAACTAACTTATCAGTTTGGGTTTCAACTTTAAATTTTCCATTAGAACCATGTGATTATCACGAATTTTCTAAATAAAGATAAATATTATTCTTACATCTGAAATAATTTAATTGCAAAATTTATTGGTAAAAACAAAAGATTAATTAAGAGGACAACATCATGTTGTAATAAACTTACACATGCATGTGAAAACAAATACACTAAAAATAGAAAACTAAGTATATTATTGTTGCATGATTTGAGATATCAAAGAAATGTGAAAATACTAATTGTATGTTTATTTTTATTTTATAAAAAATAAATTAATTTTCATATTTATTTATTAAAAAACATTTTTTATGATTAATTATTAATTTTAGAATTAAAAAAAAAAAAAACAAAAAGTTATTTTTCAAAAAAAAAGTAATTATTATTTATTAATAATAAAAATTAAATAAATATTATTCATTTAATTATAAAATGAATGTTAGTATTAGTGATTCTTTAAGTCTAGTTAAATTCTTAGTCACATATAAATGATTTTATATTTATTAATGCAAGAGAGAGGTTAATAAATAAATATTTACAATTTTATTATATTTTAAGAGAAGTTTTGGTGAAGTTTACTTTGTAATCACCTAATTAATAACTATTTGATTTTATAAGAAAAATTGTAAATAATTCAATTAAATTTATAATTTTATCTCTAGTTGCATTATCAATTTAAGAAAAAAAATATTAATATTGGACTAAAATAGAAGTCAGATTAATATTTTAGAAATAAAATTGATAGTAACTAATAGACTAATAATATACATTTATATTATTAATTAAATAATTTGTGATTTAAGATTATTAAAATTAATAATATGGTAATGTTTCATCATGTTTAATATGCACAAATAGAATTGACATTTAAATATGTGTTTACTTAAATAGATATATTAGCCAAACTATCTATATAAACATGTGTATTGTTACTTTAATGTTGAACACATTCTTATGACCCAAATAAAACAAGACAATTGATGCAATTAAATCATGCCATTGAAAACTATGTGTTTTCTAATATTCTATATATAGTCTTGTGATGTTTATCTTCGTGATGGTTTTTCTTTGTGGGTTGTTTAGTTGGCCAAGTTAGGATGTCCACTAGAGGCATTTTTGAGATTTATTTTATGATTATTGACTAGATATCATGATGAGCTTTATTATTTGAATGTTTTATGAGCTTTATACTATTGAGTATTTATGAGAACTTGAGTTTTGAGAACCAATGTTATTTTTGGGTTTCCTATTAAGGAACCAAATTTGAACAATATTACTTTTTTGGTATGAAAGAAAATTGTGGTTTGTAAGTTTTGGGAAGGTAGTCTAAGTACATGGCTATAAGAGTGGCTTGCAATGAGGGTCGGGGCCACATTGGCTAGCAGGGTAACTAATTGTAGGTTGTGTAACAAGTGACAAAATGGTAATTAAAATACTTTCCTTTGCCATACCTTGAGATAAATTAAAAACATAAGTTAGATATTTTTCCTCATCCATGTCTTGAGTGCTTGTATAGACTAGGGATATGAATGAGATGATACCTTGAGAGGTATGACTAGTCTCCTTGTCTTCACAAGAGGGTATTTTGGCTTCACATAGAGTCACTAGGGGACCGGGGTCCGAAGAGACTTCTAGGGTAACCTTAGAGTTGGCTCATGTGATGAAATTCCATAGCATGTAGACCGACTCTCCTTCATGGTTTTTAAAATATTTTCCTCTAGTGGTGTAGTTTTTGGATATTACTTTTGATGGTGTTTTTATTGTGAGTTGTTACTCATTTATTGGATGTCATTTATTGTTGACAATTGAATTTTATTAATGAATGATCAATTATTCATTGGTGGTGTTTTTATTGTTGGAGGTAGCAATTGGTGGTCTACTTTGATTGATAATAGTTGTAATTTATTGGTTATTATGTGTGTGACACTTGACATTGATTTGGAGTTGGTTGTATCTTTTTGGTTTTGATATTTGATTTGTACTTGGTATTAGTTGTTGATTTTGGTATGTGAAGTTAGTTTGAATGAGTGTCCTTTTGATTTTGATTATCTCTTCTTCTTGCCTAGTTTGTGTTACCCTTGAGGTAAATTTGGCTATTAGAATTCCTTGTCTAGGATTATTTTAGGTACATTATCTCTCCCGTGCAGTGGGAGTGGAAGCCTAATTAGGTGACCATGCGGTCAGGAGGTAGTGTTTTCTTACCATTGGGGTCCCCCTCAAATTTTTGGATGTTGGATGCTCGTTGGTACAATTGTACGCTTTATCATTCTTATTCATAGCTTGGAGACTTCTATTCAGTTGATGTATATATGTTTACATGTATCTTATATTTGGATGTACTTATATCTATTCTCACATACCTTGTGAAATGTGTAGTGGATGCTATCTATTAGATGTATTTCATTCTATCACTTGTATTTATGATTTTACTTATGAGATGATGTATATATTATTTCCTTATGATCATGACATCATACTTGAGACTTAAACTGATTATTATAAACTTCTTAAATGTGACTCAACATGAAGGAACCCTTGAGGAATTGAAAATTGTATTCGTAATTACTTATGTGTACTTGATGTGCATGTGTATATTGCTTCCGCATTGTTACTTTGATGTTGTTTAATATTTTTTTTATAAATAGTTCAGAAAAATTTGTAACATATTAGGTTTATTTCTTTTGGGTTCTTGAGTAGGGCATTACACTACATAGATGAGTTCTACAAGCTATCCATGCATATAGAGCATCAAGAAAATGATGAGAAGATGGCTGCTAGATACATGAATGACCTAACATTTTCCATTAAAGATGATATGAACTTGCATCATGTTACCAATATAGATGATACCTACTAGCTGGCTTTAAAGGCTAAAGAAAAATAAAATGAGTAATATATTTAGATGAATAGAGGAGGTTGGAGGTGTGTCTCAACCCCATTTTGGGGAGGTTCAAATTACAGCCAAGGAAAGTCCCCCTAGGGGGTTGAAAATAATATGGATAGTAGACAAGATCATACAATTCAAGAAAGGTGAAGCTTTTTTAAGAGAGGATGAGGCTATGGAAGGAAAAGAGTTTGAGAAAACCAAAGTGGGACTTTCATTTGTCTAATGTGAAGAGAACGACATTGGGCCTTTGAATTATTAAATTATAGCATGTTAGACAAAAACTAATGAGGAAAACCTAGAATGAAATTGGTTCAAGAAAAACTCACAACACAAGGAGTAGAACAAGAAGTTCCACTAGACATAGGAGAAACTCTCATGATAAGGAGGTTGATGATCATCCCAAAAAATGAAGAAAGAACTTTGATGATTCATGTCTTCAAACCAATAACTTAAAAAATAGATGCACTTCAAGTGGAAAGGGTATGTCAAGTAATCATTGATGGGAGTAGTTGTAAGAATATTGTCTCTAGAGAAATGGTAGAGAAATTGAGTCTGGAATGTGAGAAACATCATCATCCTTGCCAAATTGCATGGTTTAAGAAAAGTAATGAAGTCACTATTCATAAGAGGTGTCCAATTAGATTTTTTAGCATAATGTTAATTATATTCATGTAAGGGAGTATGATATCATTTTTGGAGACATGATTTAGTGAGCTCATGTGTTGCATTCATGACAATATTCATCATTGATGTCAACATATACCCTATTCTGTAAAAAGTTGTAGAGTTATAGAGGTAGATGTGCTTGGAATGATCACTAGTTAATGAGATAGGTTATGTGCACTTGGAATTATAATTAGTGATGTATGGAAATTCTTTAGTTATGAGTGTAGATAGAAATATGAAGATATGGTAAAGTTATGCACTATTTTCTGAAGGTAGTTTTTATAGAGAGTTTCTAGAAGTGAGTAGTGGTAAATCAAATGTATCTTTTTGTTGAAAAATAATTTGGTTGAGGGATCTTAGAGGATGTTTGGAGAGAGTTTTAGGATGCTATGTTTCAAATGGAAAAAGCTAGATGTTCAGTCTGTGAGGTTTGGCAAAGAATTTTCAGCGTATGATTCCCTAAAGACTGACTATTGATAAGATCATTGTGGAAAGAGTATTTATTATAATGTACCATGCTTTGTAATATTTTTTTGATGTCCTATATTATCATTGTAAATTGATAAATCCTTAAGACCAAGTCAATACTTGTTTAAGGACATGATATAAAGAAAAGGTCACTTCCTCGTGGTAAATCATCATATGATGTCATATGCATTATGATTTGGTTATGCAAACTTGAATGAAAAATTGCATTTGTTAAAAGAACATATTGATGTTAAGAATGTATTGTCAGCTTGAAACAAACTATATTGGAAAACAAGTTGTTGTTTAGTCATTTCAAATCTTGGATATGCTTATCCAGAAGATTGTCTAGTGAGGACTATTTTGAGGCTATTGGATAGTGAGTTATGTTGTCCTCCTTTCAACTCCTAACAGGGTTGGCACGACTCCTAATAAATTTCTAATCTTCTAAAAAGGATTCAAAGATGAAAATATACATCTCAAATATTGTCTCACTATGGATCAGCCAACAAATAGTTTTACCAAGGCATTGGGCAGAGGAAAGTTTGAGAAGTTTAGAGGAATGCTTGGTTTAACCCCTTAGATTAAAGGGGGGTGGTTGATAATTTATCTTTAGCGTTTCTAAATACCGAATATTAGATTAAGCTTTCCTTAATATTCATTTATTTATTTTATTTTTTCTATTAGTTTTATGTTCTTGTAGCTTTGTAGAATAGTTACTTTCTAGTTTCTAAATATTTGTATTTTATTTTCAATCTTGGGCAAATATGAAATGAGTATTACAAGGTTAAGGTATGTAATTTAAATGTAAGATATCTAGAATCAAATTATGTATATTTATATATTTGTTTAATCATTATTTTCAATTACATTCAAAATGATTTATTTTTCAATATTATTTATTTTCATAATAAAATATTTGAAAAATAAGCCATAATATCCAATGTAGATAAGAAATATTGATATCATCATCTTCATTCATCTTCAACCCAGAAAACTTCTTCTTTATTGATATATTTACATGAGAAATCTATGAACGACAAATCAAGGTTATGACCCTATAATATTTAGCCATCCACTTCCTTACTTTGTTTGCATATTGGAGTCTTGGAGCAGTTCCATTAACAATGTCCCATACACTTTTTCAATTATTTTAATTTGCCACATTAAAATTGGGACCCTTTGAATTTGACAATTGTAATAATTTATCTAATCTCCTTGTTATCTATTAACCCTAGTTTCTTGTTAGTGAACAATTACATTATAACTAAACATAAACTAATATCTAGGATACCTAAATTGATAATTGTCAATGAAAAATACAAAAGAAAATACCATGTATCCAATAGATTTCAAAGAATTTTCTTGGAGTAAAAAAATCTATACAATCCATAATATTGATAACCATTTCAATCCCAATCTCTTAATTTCTTCATGTGCAGTAATATTTCATAGCACTTGTTAGTTTTGGTAGCTTTGAAAAATTGTTTGTCCATACATGACTAATTTGCAAAGAATTATTTTACTAAAAAATTGGTTAGATTTGGGACAAATATTTGTTAGTTAATTGGCCACTTTTAGAAGAAACTAGAAACAAACTTGCTTAGGGTTGTTAAGTTGTTTTTATTCTTTACCGTCGATTGAGAATCAATCTCAGCCATTAATTTTCCAATAGTAGTATAAAAGGGGGTCAGGGGGGCTTTTGGAAAGCAAGATATTGTAGAAGAATTTATAGTGTTAGGAAATGAATTTGAAGGGATAGAAAATAGTCTTGTAGTGTTAGCAAGGGCATGGTGATAGCATTAGGGATAGCATTGGGGAATATTAGTATGAGAAATTACTAGGTTGTTGGAGTCCTAATAGTAAAAGGAAATGAATTTTGTATCTCTTCATTTTTTAAAATATAATATGTAGTGCCTACCCCTAGTTTACATTTTTAAAATCATTTCTAAACTCTTTTAGGCCATTTTTATGCTTGATTATTAGTAGTATTATTTTGAGATTATCAAATATTGTTTAACATTTAGTTGATTACATGATGAGATTACTTGGTACTCTATACTTAATGTATGCATGATGATTATTCAATGATTTTTGTAATTGATGATGATTAGTTAGATGGATTATTATGTCTCTTCTTATGGATACTTAGCCCATACTGCATGTGTATGGTGTGCGTGTATATTTTCTTTATGTATGGAATTTATGATATGGTTAAGGAAGGGAGATGTAGTCACCTGCTACTCAGGATCTACATGATGCACCACTTCCTATCATTGCTTGTTTAGCTTAGTATATATGTGTTTGTACATGTGTGGATTTTATGTAGATTACAGGTACTAGGTATCGACTTCCCTAAATTGCTAGGATGAGCATACCTTATCGCATTATCTCAATGGTAAGAGAGGGGAGATAAATTCTTAAGTCCAAATCCTAAACTTTTAAGCGATTTGTCGTAAAAATTAGTACAAGTATCTGAGTTGTTTACTTTTCAAATGTGTTGGATGATGTTAATTTGTGATTATAACCCTTTAGTTTGATCTTGTATGTGTTTTTGCTATGATGGGTATTTGTATTTTGAATTATGAGTCTTTGGTGATTTTTGTATTAATTAAGTCAAATTAAATTATTAAATTAATAATTTAATTTAATGGAAAAATTTTATGGTATTTTTAATATTTAATTATATTTAATTAATTGGGAGATTAACTAAACAAAAAAATTAAATTTGAAGATAAAAGTTATAAGAATAATTTTAGAACGTGATAATATTTATTTAATGTAATAATAATATATTTAGAGCTCATTTTTAAATAAATTCTAGATACTATTAATATTTAAGTTAATAAATATTTTATCATTTAATGTTTGAAAATAAATTAAGTGAAAAAGATATTAATTTATTAAAAGTTTCAAAATTGCATGATGCGTGCATGAGATTAAAATTTAATAAATTAATTGAAAAGAGAAGTGAAGTGAAAATTAAATAAAGTTATTTTATAATTTTTATAAATGTGCATTGAAAAGATAAAGAAAAGATAATAAGAGTTAAAGTCCGGCGAGCAAGGAGTCCTCTTGGGTGAATGCACAAGTAGTGCCTCGATTTTAGGAGAGAACTCCTTATCACCAATGGAGGGTTCATTTCAAAGGGACAAAAATTTTGGAAGGGGAAAGAATTTTGGAAGAGAGAAGGTTTTGAGAGGTGAAATTTCTCCTACAATCTTTTTGGGCATAGCGATTATCATAGGAGTTCAGGTGGATTCTTGTGGTTATTTGCATAGTTTATTATGCTCTTTCTTTCCCTGTCTTCATCATGACTATTGAATGGTTATCTAAAGAATTCTTGTGACGAATGTATCAGTATTGTGTATTTCTAGTATGTATGTTAAATCTTTTATTTATTGGAAAATAAAAAGATTAATATTATCCTTCTTTGGTAGATTTTTAAAAAAATAGAAATTGAATAGAGAAGGGTCATGTATTAAATCCAAAAATTTCAATAGAGAATTCGACTGGTTGGTCATATTTTACCTATTAGATTAATGTTGGATTTTATATATATAAAAAAAAATTAAAAATTATATCTTGAGGAAGAAAGTTTATTTTCTTATATATATATATATATATATATATATATATATATATATATATATATATATATATATATATATATATATATATAATTTAATAAAACTAAATTAATTTTAAAAAAAATAAAATTTAAAAAATTTGATTGGGCAAGGATTGGGGAAACCCCAGACCCTCCACTATTGTTATATCATTCAACAACCAAGTATTGTTGTTGCAGTACTACATCAGCGGTGATATAGGGTACCACTATTGACGCAGGCCTATGGCAGTAGGGTCTCACCTTTGTAAGGCCAATGGGCGTTGTAAAAATAAATGTTGACGATTTAAAATTTTAATTTGATATTAAATTTAATTATAAATAAGGTTTTAATTATTAATTGTTATTAATTTTAATTATTATTTAATTAAAAAAATTATTTACTGTTTTAGTTTTTTAATAACTAATTAAATTATAATTAGTTTATATATATATTGATAATAATTAATTAATCTAATGAAATTTAAGTTTATTAATTTATTTAATAATAAAAGTTATTCAAATAGAAATGAAGATTTACTTAATTATTAATAATCTTATTTATTAATAAAATTGCAAATTATTTTATTTTAAATGAATGGAATTATCTTAGTAATTTAAATAAATAAATAATTATCCTTTCATTTTTTTTAAAAAATTGATTTAAAATATAATGGAGTTGCGGGGGGGGGGGGGTAGTTCTATATTTTATTCAAATAAATGAATGGGTTAACTTGTAGGGTAAACTAAGTATCTTAGATACTTGAAACATTTGCTGAAATAAACAACTGAAACCTTACATGTAACTCATCATTATGTTTTCAAAATCAAACCAAATTATGAAACCTACACTTTGTTTATCTTTATGTTGTCTATGTTTTGGGTTTGGGCTAACTAGAGTATTGACCAGTATTAGGACATCTACTAGAGGCTTGGGAGTTTGGAGAATATGGTATTATGTTGAACTGATCTTGATCTTTTTAAATCAACCATGGTAATGTGTTGGTATGCTATATGATGAATTTGATTATATTTTTGGCTATTGTTTTCATTTTCATTATGGAATAGTGAGATGAATGCTATGATATATTTGACTTAACCATTTTGAGTCTTCAATCAATATTTTTGTGATACTTTCTTGTTGCTTGTAGAGAACTGATGGGTATTGTGATTTATCTTTTGGATGCTTTCCAGTCACTTGTATAGGGCTGAGGTGATTTTACTATGATTCTTTGATTTGTTTTTTCATGAGCTTAGGGTAGGTTATCTATATGTAATATTGGGAAGTGGCTTGCAATGGAGCCCGAGGCCCTAAGTGGTTGCTAGGGTATTCCATTATAAGTTTTTTAATAAGTGAAAACACTGCATTGAATGAGAGTAAAATGAACCTAACAAGAGTCTTTGTATGTTCTCGCCCATACCTCAAGTGCTAGTACAAACTAGGATGGGAGTATAGAGAATGCTTGGTTGCGACCATGCATCGTTAGTATGCTTTGTTAGTACGAGAGGATACTAGCACCAGATAGGGATCACTAGGGGGTTGGGGACTTGAGAGACTACCAAGGTAACTCTAGCATGATTTGTGTGATGACACTTGCTTGTTTACATAGTAGGTTTCCTATGTGTCTTTGTGTGCTTTTGGGTATAGATGTCAATTTATCTTGGAACCTTTGAGTTTCATTACTTTTAGGACTTCCTGGACTTAGAGAGTACTATTGATATTTGGGTTGTTATCCTATATGGGACTTGAGACTATCATCTTAGCATGGTTGGAGTGGGCCTTTTGGGGTTACCACATAGTTGGGTGGTACTGCTTTTTACTCTTACCATTAAGATCCATCTATAGATACCGTGGCTGTAGTTTCCTTGTCAGCATTTCCTTTCAATCTATCTTTGTATCTTATCATGGATATTTATATCTCTTATGATCGATGTTTATATCTTTTGTGATGAATGGTTATATCTTTTATGATGGATGGTTTCATTTCTTGTAATTTACTTTGTATCATGGATCCAAGGAGGATGATGTAATCTATTTTTATATTTATGTATATTCTTTTAGCCTTTCATACCCTATGACATGTATAGTAGATGATTGAGCATTCTGAATTTTATTTGCCAAGTGGCATTTGAAACAAATGTATATTATTTAAATGGATATTGGACTTTTAATTATTTTTTCATATGGATGTGGTATTTGTTAGACTTAGTATTAATTAAATTTAAATTTGATTCAACATCTTGGCATCCATAAGGAATGTAACCTATTATGTATGCTTGTAGATGATTGTATGTTATTGCTTCTGCTACTTTATGTTTTATGTGTATGTTATTCTTTCTTGTTTTAAAAAAAAATGCTTGGAAAACTTATTAAAACTTTAGGTTAATTATTTTGGATCCCTTGTTGGGGTATTACATAACATAATTCCTAATATGTAGAACTAATTTTCCCTTCAGGGTTTTTCTAGGCACGATTTGTTTAATTTAATTTTTCATTGTGTTGCTTATTTCTTTCCATATTTTATTGGTGAAGTTGTAGTTGTATTGATTTTTGATATAAGCTGTGAATTTATTTTCAGTAGTTAAATAATCATTTAAGATAGGAGATTAATAATTAGTGATTGCAATAGTAATTTTCATATGGTATCAAAGCAATGTTAAGGGTAGAAGAGTTTTTCCCTAGGAAAGAAATTAAGGGTTTATTAAAACCTAGTTTGATCTCTTTAGGTTTATTATTGCTTTAATCCCTTGAGATGGCTTTAGATGGTTTGAGAAATCAAGATAGGTTGGATGGTGCCTTGAATTTTGGTGTCTAGAAATCCATAATTTTTTTTACTATTGGAAGAGAATGGTATCAAGGACTATGTTACCAGTGTTGTAATTGTGCCTACAGATGCGAGATACCTTGCATCATACAAGAAAGATGATAGTGAGGAGGGTAATTCTTGATAGTGTCAAGTATCATATTGTCCCACATATCTTAGAGCTAGATATAGTGTAGAAGATGTGAGATGTCATTTCAAATATGTACTAGAATGCTACCACCAATAGGAAGATGATTCTTAGAGAGAAGTTGAAGAATACCCAGATCAACTAGGGAGAAGATGTCATAAGTTACCTCACAAGGATTTGACTTCTTAAGGAAGAGTTAGTAGCTATTGGAGATATCCCTAATGATGATGAGCTAGTGAGAATAACCCTAAATGGGTTTATTAAGCAGTGGAGTTTCTTTGTCCAAGCTGTTAGTGGATGATATACCTTATTGATTTGGAATTGACTATGGATTGATTTTATTCAAGAGGATTTTTGACTACTTATTCTTTTCAATGGAGCCAATAAGAGTTAGAAAAGTGAGGTGGAATAGGAAAATGTTGCTCTAGCAGGAAAAGTGAAAGAAAAGGAGGGGTCTAGCAATGGATTGTATTCATAAAGTGAGAAGAAGAAAAATGACCTTTCTAAGGTCAAGTGCCTTGGTTATCATGAGTATGATCACTATGTCACTAATTTCCTAGAAAGGAAGAAGGGAAAGAAGCGGGTAATAGCTCTGGAAAGTGTAGAAGAGCTCTCTAGTAGAATGGAAGATGTGTTTGTACTCATGGCCTATATGGTTAGCTCAACCTCATAGTGTGTTTGATATATAGATAGTGGGGCATCATTTAATATGACAAGAGTTACAAGCTACTTCTTTAGTTATAGGGAGGAGAACACCAATATCCAAATCTATATAGGAAACTTGTCCAAAATCAACCTGGTTGGTAAAGGGATTGTTTAGTTTCAAAGGGAGAATGGAAAGATAATTCTATTTCATGATGTGTTGCATGTGCAAGGCTTAGATATGAATTTGATTTTTGTATCTATTATCAAGGATACCTTGGGTATAATGTACTCTTTAAAGGGGAACATGTGTTGATTAAGCATAAGGATTGGAAATCACCCATAAATATTGGAGTTAGAAATTGTCACCTTTATAAGTTGTAGTCTGATACTCCTAAGGAACTCATTGGCAGCAGTAATTGTAGAGATCTTGGAGAGCTATGGCATAGGATGATGGTCCATATTCATCATGGAGAAAATTAAAGTGCTTTATGAGATGGTGACATGTGTTCCAGAGATGAGCACAGAGGATGATGATGTATGCAAGGGATGTATGCTTAGGAAGTTTGTGAAAGCATCTTTTCCAAGGAGTGACACCAAATTTGAGGGTTTTCTTGATCTATTACATTTAGATGTATGTGGACCAATGTTGACAAAATATATCAAAGGATATGAGTACTATGTTACTTTTATTGATGGTTTCTCCAGCAAGGCCTAGATATAATTCTTGAAAACAAATGATGAGGTTTTTTTCAGATTCCATAAATTCAAGGCTCTTGTGGAGAACTAGATAGGAAGGAAGATAAAGGATATTCATTCAAAAAAAAGAGGTGAGTACAAAGGAAACAACTTCCAGGGGTTTTGTACAAGGTAACAAATCAAGAGATAGTGGGTTGTTCCTTACAATTCATAACAGAATAGAGTAGCTATGAGGAAGCATTATTTTATATCAAAGGTAACAAGGACTATGATACATAACTAGGACATGCCCTGCTACTTATGGGCAGAGGCATATAGTACAATAGTATACATTTAGAACAAGGTTTGACATAAGGTGCTATAGAAGACGACACCAGAGGAAGCTTTCATAGGAAAGAAGGGCTAGATATTGGTCACTTTAGGATATTTAGAAGTTTGACTTATTGTCATAGTCTAGGTGATAGATGTACCAAGTTAGATCAAACTGTAGAGAGGGGGTACTTTGTTCAATATAATGAAACCTCAAAGGCATATAAGATTTTTATTCTAGGTGATGGTATCTCCAGTTATTTTATCTATTAGTGTCAAACGCTTAGTCATTTACAAGGTAGCATTAGATGGTCATTAGAGAAACCAATCTACTTTATAAAGGTTAAGTCATGTAGATAAGAAAGTATGTACCAAGCTCTATAGGAGTTGAGCAAGTGTATGGTCACTGAGTAATTTCTATATGAGCTAAGTTCAACATTGACCAAGGAGCTTTGACCATACAAGTATCATGTTACATAGTATGTGCTGACCAACAACAATGCCAAGTGTCAAAAAATAGTAAAGGCTAAGCAATGCAGAGTTTACATGAAAGTCAAGAAAGGAACAAATTTTGAGGTAAATCATCTTTGAGCAGACATGGAAGGAACATTTAACATTTTTAGAGCTTGTTATACAGAGAGTACATGTGAGTGACATGGATTATAGATCCCTATGTTTTGTTATCAACAATTTAAGTGGAGAGGCTATTATGGAAGCATCTAGAAAACTCTTTATGAAACTCTTTAAATAGATGAGATTAATCTAGTTCATCTAACATGGCATGGCTATGAGAAGAGAAGATTATGCATGTAAAGAAGGAGTAATATGCGATTAGTGAAGTGAAGGATCAAGATTAAAGGAGAAGTCAATGAAAGTGTTTTATTGTCTCTTAACAAAGAAAGATCAGAGGAGAGGATCAACTACCAAGGAGAAGAATCAAAATCAGCTTACAGAGAATACCGAGAGTTAGGTACTGAATTAGTTCTAAGTGACTTTAATCAGGGTAAATCTCTTAACAAAGTGTTCTTAACAGATCTTTGTAAATCTTCGAATAGATTCCTTAATTTATTGTACATGTCAAATACTCAAACAAGGTGAGACCTAGCATTCTCTTAAGCTTTTAACAGGGAATAGCCCTCATAGGGTAGATCATATTTTATGATCAAACATTGTAACCATAACATGTTAACTTTATTACTATTGTAGTGGTGATTTGTGGGTGTCATCCCCACCATAGTTTTAACTTCAGCTTGGAGGGTTTTTAGGTTATAAAAAATGGTGTTATGTGTTTATTTTCATGCATGTGATAGATCATATTTAGATGATACAACAAGTTCATTATTACATGTTTTACATGCATAGATTAATTAGTGAATGTGTGAATGAATTAGAGAAAAGTAAAAGTGCTTAAGATTCTAATTCACCTCCTCCCCCCCCCGGCCCTCTTGACAATATCTTGTTATACTATTTATACCTAAACCATCAGTCAATAATTGGTATCAAAGCATTGGTTATCTGAGAGAAGCTTAAACACTTGGAGATTAGGTCTCAGAGATGGAGGCTTTTACACTATACAAGGTTATTGACAATTACATGATTGAAATTCAACTCATACTGCACAAATTTGAGAAAGAAAGACAAGATCTAAAGGATTCCCTAAAAAGGAGAAAGTAATTTTTTATCTAGATAAAACAATTTTCTTATGAAGAAGTTGAGACTGAAGGATTGTTTGAATCAATCAATCCAAATGACAAAGCATCTATAGATCTACTTGAGAAAAACAAACTCCTAAATGAAGAAATAAGAGGACTAAAAAGAGAACATGAATTCTAATTAGTTGAAGAAGACATGATTATGGTCGAGGAAGACAAAAGAGTAATGGCTACAAGACTTGAAGAAAGGATATCAAATGTACATAAGCTCACAAACACACAACTAGACATGATAAATCAACTAATGCTTGAAAATTAGGAATTGAATCACAAGGATGTGGAAATCTCAAATCAAAGAAGAACATACCAAAGAATGAACTAAAAACTAAAAAGAATCTATGGAAAGATTCAACAAACCTAAAGAGGCAATAAAGTACTTTGAAGAACTTATGAAGTCATCTAGTTATTCTGATGGGTCAGGAAAATTGTGCACTATGCAAGGAGGATCATTCAGGAATGAACAACTAAGAAATGCAAAGCCAAAGGACAAACCAACATGTTATCATTGTGGAAAACTTGGTCATACTACAAACATTTGTCGAAGTAAACATGGTATGCAGAATCCTAAACCTAGGTTTACTAGTTACTATTTAAACTACAAGAAATGAGGGCATCAAATACATTACTATAGGTCAAGAATGAGGAATGCATCTACTACACCTAGATTTGAAGGATATTTCTCTAACTATCAGAAGTATAGGAATAGAGCATATGAATATAGATCTTAGACAAAATCTTACTAGAAAAATCAAATGAAAAGTAGCGCACCTAACAATGCATATTCCAAATGTCACAAGTTTGGACATCTAAAAAATAATTGCAAGACTAAAGTACATTCAACAAACAAAACAACAGAAAAAGGAAAAGGAAAAGTAGACATTGAGAAAATTAAAGAAGAAAATGAATCAAAAATGGAAAAAGAAAATAGAAGATGGAAATAGTGGAGCAAATGGAGCTAAGGTCACCCAATCTAATGGAAAAGGTGATCATTTCATCTCAAACTAAGCAAGAGAGGTATGTATGGAGCTGTATATTCAATTGATATATCATATATTAGTTCCTTATGTGAAATATGGAAAAGTTCATATTTTTATATATGAAGATGCATAAAAATAGATTTATGAAGGATTTTCAAACATCAATAAAATTATCTGTGCTGACTAAGTATTGTAACATAGACCAAACACTTCAAAAGCTAAATGGTAGAGATTGAATGATATAGAAGAGACCGAGTTGTAAACTAAATACGTAGTTCAAAAGGCACCAATATCGATGAAGACAACTTGCTTCAACCTACCTAAGTACACAATATTAATAGAGAGCCTAAATGAATCAAAAGAAGGTATATATCAAATTTGGAAAATATTATGTCATACCTTGCATATAGATTTCAAGAGCATAGAGAGATTTGGAAATTTAAAAGACTAGAAAATGATTTCAAGAGTGATTTATACAAGAAGCCTAAACATGTAAAGATCTTAACTGTGTTGAGTAATTGAAAGGTGAAAGAAAAGATTTAAAGCACTAATAGTGAAGATGATAGCATAATCTAGCACTATAATGAGCAAAGAGGTTAGTAAAATTAAATTGGTAAAGGGTGACACTTGTCCTCCACCAAAGTTTCATGTTATTCAACAAATTTCAATGAAAGGAGACTTAATGGATGCACTATCCTCGATACTACTCAAATTTATTATGATCCATGATGTTAGAAGTTTTTACATGTGTAAGATCAAAGAAGTAGGAGACCATGAGATCAAAGAAGAATATGAAAATTTATGCAATGAAGGAATCTTGAAGGATGAAAATAAAGTTGTTGAGAGGAAAGAGTTAACTTTTGCCCTAGAATTTCTAAAGAATTTCAAGATCAAATGGATTAATATTATTCTAAGAAAAATCCATGATATGAAGTATTGGTTACAGAATGGACCCATGGAGATCACAAAAAAATGATACACAGAGTGATAGGCTATCCAACCCTAGAGAAGAACAAAACCATGTGATGCCTAATTCATGAAGATGTTCAGGAAAACACTAGAGTTGAGTAGAATGGATGAGGAATATCCATTACAAATATTTCTAATCTACTAATCAAATTTTCAATAAGGGTTATTGCCCACAAATTTTACCAGTCAAGTAGATTGAGTAGTGTGTCATGTATAGTAGTGGATCAAGATGGGAGATAGTGATGAAAGGTCATGAATATGATCTGGCTAAGTTGCAAAAAGAGAAACTACCAGAGAATCTATCATCTATAAGAAAATAAAAGAATTCAATAAGTTGTGATCCTTCATTATATGTATTTTATTTTATATAAATGAAGTATTTTCCTAGTTTAGTCATATTATTTGGGAACGAGGCAAACCATTTCAACTAGATAGATAAATGAATACCTTACTCATTTAAGAGAAAATTTTTAGAATGTTATGGATGCTTACTTTGACTAATTTAAGAAAATAATGAAAATGTGGATGAGGATACCGAAAGAATTAGTTAGAAGGTATTATAGTGACATTTGTTTTCTTATGGATACAAAAAACATAGTTGTGCAAGAAGTAAAGCCAAGGAAGGCTTGTCTACAAATATTTGACTATGAAATTGATAACAATTTAGTGAGTGCAAACATTGTTGCACTATTGAAAGAATATTTAGACACTGAGGTTGAACATTTTGGTAAATATGAGTAAGTTAAAGAAAGAATAACTATAAATATCAATATTTCTTCTAAGGAGAAGAAATGGAAAAGAATGATTGAAGACCTAGACGAAAAATTGGGCACCCTAGACAAGGGAAAGGAATCACTATATGGTAAAAGAAAAAACATGTGTCACCTTTTATAAAGGAAAAGTATATCAGAACTTAAACTATTCAACTTTAATGACAAAAAAGTGGCATTTGTGTTTAGAATATGAAGATGATGTAAGCTAATGAAATGTACAAAATTTGATGAAGTTCTAGTCTATTATTTTTTTAAAAAAAATTGAGAAATATTTTTGGATTTTTTCTAATTTTTAAAGTCCATTTTGTAAAATGCTAAAAATATAGAGTTCCGTTCCCACCAAACAAATATATGAAAATGATCATATTTTTCTCTGATTTCATAATATGTTATAGTTGACATGTAAATCTAGTAGAATTTTTTTTTTTTTTTTGATTTTTGATATATATATATATATTTTTTTAAGTTATTAAGTGTTCAAAGTTGAACTTATCAGAAATTGATAGTTTTTCTTTCCTACCAAACTTTTCCTACCAAATCTACATGTATATTTTTGAAAACAAGTTACATATTCTTGAAGAGAACTCTCTCCTCTATAGGTACATAATAAATTTTTAATTTTTTGAACATAATTTTCTATTTGTTTTCCTTTTTTGAAGTGAAACCTTCTTGAATCTTAAAATACCTACTTGTAATATTTTATAACATATTATAACTACTCAAAAACCTATAATATCTATATGAGCATAATCTCAACTTGGAAATTGATAAAAGTGTATTTTTAGTTTTTGAACAAACTTCACTTTTAATGGAGAAATCAGCCTCAGAAGTGAGAAGTTTTTAGAAAACCTATTTTTTGTTTGTGTGGCTGCCACATAGGATGATACATAGATAGTTTCAGCCCAAAGGGTTTTAGTCGATAACCATGGTTACTTTTTATACCCACTTACATGACCTCATATAAGAGAAACACTTTTCTTCATTATTTTTCAAATGACTATTTTGGCTGAAAGTGTTATGGCCAAAATCATTTTTCTCATAACTAGCTTGCCACATCGATGCCACTTGACACCACATGGGTTCGGCCCTAACGCTTTTGGTCATAACACTTTTGGTCATAAGCCTCCAATATATCCCAAATGACACCTCTCTCTCCTCCACCACCAAATAAGTGAAGAACTAGGGTAGCTGTGAGTGCTGAGTAGGTTGCAAAACAAAAAGTAACAGATACTACTAAGCCTAGCACCCATAAAACAAAGAGAATGAGATTGGTTAGAGGACCACCTAAGGGACTATCTAAATCTATTCAAGAGGTATGTGAAAATCTTTGTAAATCTCTAAAAAAGTCCTTACTTTGTTGTACATGTTAAATCCTCTAACAAGGTGAAGCCTAAAAATCCCTTAAGCTTTTAACGAGGCATAGCCCTCATAGGTTAGATCATATGTTATGATCAAACATTGTAACCATAATAGGTTAACATTAGTATTACAGTAGTAAAGATTTATGGACATCATCCCCACCCTAGTTTTACCTTCACCTTAGAGGCTTTCTAGGTAACAAATATTGTGTTATGTGTTTATTTTCATGCATTCAATAAATCAACTTTACATGATATAGAAAGTTCATTATTATCAGTTTTGCATGCATGGGTTAACCAGTGAATGTGTGAATGAATTGGTGAAAAGTAAAAGTGCTTAAGATTTTGATTCACCCCTCTCTTCTCAATATCTTGTTATCCTATTTTACCTCCATTAGTTAACACTAGGAACTAGAAGAATTACTGTCAAACATACTATCAATTTCATAAAAGACAAGATATTTAGAAGGTTGAGAGATTTTCTAGAAAATAATTAGTGTGAGTAGCCAACAAAACCTCCAAGACCTAGTCAAGGGAAGAAATTCCCAATTACAGTTACTAGTACAAGCATAAACTTAGGCAGTAAAGATTCATAGAGTATGAAGCAACAAGTGCAACAAGAAATGCATCTAGAAGATTTCGAGGTTTATAATTCATCCTCTATAGTTGGAAATGGGAACTATGAGGTTCAAGAGACACAAAGGGATACTCAAGAGTTTATGGAAGCTCCTAGAAGGTATAATAGAGAGTAGAGACAACTATCCAATTTCAATTACTATGTGGCATTAGTTAGTTAGTTGATAGATAGTCAGCCTTCCACTTACTAGGAGGTTGCACATCATGTATGGAATGATACTATGGTTGAGGAGTATAACTTAATAATGAAAAATGATGTGTGGGAGGTAGTTCCTAGATGAATAGATAGACTAGTAGTTGGATCACATTGGATCTATAAGATAAAGCATAGTGCATATGGTAGCATCACGAAATACAAGAAAAGAATCATGGAAATGGGGTTCTCTCAAAAGAATGGAATATACTATGAGGAGATATTTTCTCAAGTGGCCAGGTATACTTCTATATGAATGTGATCTCATTTATAGCACATACTAGATGAAAAATTGATCAAATTGATGTCAAGACAACATTCCTTAATACCGAGTTGAACAATGAGGTATACATAGAGAAACTAGAAGGATTTGTAGCACAAAATAAAGAGAACTGTGTGTAGATTGAAAAGAGCCTTGTATAGATACAAGCAGGCTCCAAAAGTGTGGTTTAAGTGCATTGATACATACTTGTAGGAAATGGGATTTGTAAAGAGTGAGGCAAATGCTGACCTTTACTACTTGGTGGTTGCGTGTGAGGTTCTCATTCATGTTCTATATGTGGATGGCTTGTTTCTTATAGGTGCACTAGGGCTCATAGAGGATTGCAAAATGGACCTTGCAAAAGAGTTCAAGATGAAGGATTTGGGACTTATGCACTACTTTCTAGATAAGGAGGTGTGACAAATAGATGAAGAGATTTTCCTTGGTGAAGAGAAATGTTGCATTAAAAAATTGAAGAGATTTGGAATGAAGGATTGAAAATCCATGTCTACATCTATGATCATGAACTGGAGGGAGGTAGATACATCCAGGGAGAAGGATGTAGATCCCACCTTATATAGATAGTTGATTGGCTAACTTGTGCATTTGGTCAACACCAGGCTAGACATAACATTTGTAGCAAACTCTCATAGTCACTTCATGGTTGAACCAAAGAGAATGCATTGGATAGTGGCTAAGCATGTGATGTATTATTTGCATGGTATAGTTAAGTATGTGATCAAATATGTACAAGGAGAAGGTATCAAGTTGATAAGCTATACTAATGCAGATTGCGTAGGTAGTACAATGGAAAAAATGGGCACTTTAGGGTATTGTTTTAGTTTGGGATCGAGATTTGTATCTTGGTTCAACAAGAAGGAGAAGTCTATCGCTCTAAGTTCAAAAAAAGTGGAATACATAGCAGGTAGCATGAAAACATGTGAAGCTATATGGCTTCGTAATTTATTAGTATCCTTGTTTGGTTAGAAGGTTGAGACTACTATGATACACTGTGTCAATCAGAGTTGCATCAAGTTATTTGAGAATCTAGTATTTTATGATAATTCTAAACACATACACACTAGATATCACTTCATTAAAGATTGTGTTAAATGAGGGTTTTTTAGCTATAGTACATACCTAAAGAGGAGCAAGTAGAGACATTGTAACTGAGGCATTGGGCAATGAAAAATCCATCTTCTTTAGAGATAGATTGGGTATAATGCAGAACAACTTCCTCATTAAGAGGGAGTGTTAGTTCTGGTAGCTTTGGATAGCTTTATGTCCATATGTGATTAATTAGAAAATAATTGTTTTACTAAAAAATTTGTTAGAGTTGGGACAAATATTTATTAATTAATGTGCCACTTTTAGAAACAAGTAGAAACCAACTTGGTTAGAGTTGTTAAGTTGTTTTTAATCTCAACTGTCAATTAAGAATCCATCTCGACCATTGGTTTTCCAATGGGAGTAATATAAAAGGAGGTCTGGGCTGGATTTGGAAACAAATAAGCTATAGAAGCATTTCTAGTGTTAGCAAATGAATTTTTAGTGATAGGAAGTAGTCTTATAGTGATAGCATTAGTGATAGTAGTACGAAATATCAGTGGGAGAAATTAGGAGATTGTAAGAGTTTTGGTAGTAAGAGGAAAGAAATTTTGTATCTCTTGATTTGTTGAAGTATAATATAATTCCTCATTTATAGAACTAGTTTTCCCTTAGTGTTTTTCTAGGGATGATTTTTCCAGAAATATTGAGCTCATTGTGTTGCTTATTTCTTTTTGTGTTTTATTGGGGAAGTTCCAATTGTGTTGCTTATTTCTTTAAATTTGTAGGTCACTAACAAGTTATTACTTTGAACCAATGTCACTACTTCCACTCACACGATGACTTATACAAATTGTTACTCTCTCCCCAATTGGATCCCTCTTCAAAAGAAAATTAAGTTCAATTCATTATGCAATTTTTATATCTTTAATATTCAAATTGATGGAAATGAGAGGCAAATTTATTGTAATAAAGTAGTTTGTATTATATATATAAAAGATCTCCATGGCTAAGACTCTGTAAACTAAGCCATTTAATATTGTAATAATGTAAACTATCTCAAGCAAGACTAGAGGTTTTCTTCTCCATTATAAATATATAAACCAATGGCTTGAATATTTTATTGATAATTTTTTTTTTTTTTTTTGTAAAAAGGTGATAATGTAAATTAGAAAAGATGAATTATAATAGAATTTTTGTAAGTCTAATAAAGATTTTTAAATTTAAATATGTATACACATTTATAAATGTTTTTTTAAGTGAACTCAAATGAAAAATCTATTAGTTTGTGGTGACTGATTAGGAAAGTACTGTACATACTTCATAAATTCTTTAAGGTTCGAAAAAAATTTTGGGCCGTGCCCGACGTTGCAACCGACATGTGGCTGACATATGGCCGACATGTTGTAACCCTAAAATGGCATAAAATACTTTTATAAAAGGGCTTAGGGTTAGGTATTTTTTATTAAGTTGTGATGTGAAATTTCTTCTTATGGCGGTATTGAACTATAAGGGATTATAGATTGTAATCAGGTTGTAATCACTAGATTTTAATAAGATCAGACTTATTATTTGGTGGACATAGCCCAGGTATTGGATAAACCACGTTAAACCTTGGTTCCTTGTGTTCTTTTTTGTGTGATCTATTATTCTTTTTTATTGGTTATATTTGCATGTAATTGTTATTTTTGTTCGTGGTTTAATCCTAACAAGTGGTATCAGAGAGAGGTTGTTTTTCAGTTATCCTCTTTAGGAAAGTCTCACAATTGAGTGGGAGTCTCATGGTTGAGTGGGAGCAGTGGAAGATGAGGGTAAGCTGAGGGTTGATAGGTTTAATAAGAAAAACTTCTAGTTATGGAAGATGCAAATGGAAGACTATCTTTATCAAAAGGATTTATGGAAGTTGTTGGAAGAAAAATCCAAGAACCAAGGATCTATGTCAAATGATGGATGGGATCTTTTGGACAGAAAGGCACTTGAAAGCATTCAGTTATACTTGGCACTATCAGTGGCATTTAATATTACAAAAGAGAAGATGACAGAAGAGTTGATGAAAACCCTAGCGACACTATATGAAAAGCCCTCTACTTCAAACAAGGTATTTCTCATGAAGCATTTATTTAATATGAAAATGATAGAAGGTGGATCTATTGTAGATCATTTAAATGAGTTTAATACTATTACTAGTCAGTTATCTTCTATGGGTATCAATTTTGATGAAGAAATTAGGTCTCACTTGATTTTTTGTTCTTTGCCTGAAAGCTGGAATGCCTTGGTAATGGCTGTGAGTAATTTTGTTCCTAGATATAGTACCCTAAAATGTGAAGATGTGATTGGTGTTGTTTTGACTAAGGAAACTCATAGGAAAGCCTTAGGTAGATCTACATCAGGAAGTGCTTTGAATGCATAAAGAAGGGGCAAAACAACTGAGAGAGGAAGTAACTCTAGAAATCATGGGAAATCAAGAGGAAAGTCAAAGGGGAAGATGTCTCAATCGAGAGGACTGAAGACTATTGGTACTGTGGCAAACCAGGTCATAAAACTAAAGATTGCTAGAATTAAAAGAAAAATGAAGGAGATAAATTAGATAGAGACAAGGAGGCAAATGTGGTAAGTAAAAAATCTGAAGAGGATGCTTTGCTTCTATCTTTAGAAAGTTTTGATGAGTCATGGGTTTTAGATTATGTGCTTCATTTTATGCTACACCTCATAGAGGTTATTTCATCGATTATGTCCAAGAGGATTTTGGGCTTGTTTATTTGGGGGATAATGAACCCTATCAGATATTTAGAAAGGAAAAAAGTAAGATTAAGTTGCAGAATAGGAATCATTGGCTACTACATGAGGTAAGAGATGTTCGAAGGCTAAGTAGGAATTTAATTTCAGAAGGGCAACTCAGTGATGAGGGTTGTGTAGTTACTTTTAATGATGAAAATTGGAAGGTTTCAAAAGGTTCCCTTGTCATAGAAAAAGGTGTGAAAGTAGGCACCTTATATCTTTGTACAGGTCATATTGGTCCTACTTTAATTGTTTCAGAGAAAAATGAATGTTCAAAAACAATTGTTGTAGTTGATCAGGGAGAAAAAATAGCTGCTATAAATTCTAATACAGCGCTATGGCACAAAAAACTTGGGCACATGAGTGAGAAAGGTATGAAAGTACTTCATGCAAAGAAAGTTTTACCAGGTCTAAAATGTGTTAATATGGATTTCTATGAAAGTTGTGTGTATGGAAAACAAAAGAGAGTGAGTTTTGTGAAGACTGAGAAAGAAAACAAAAAGGAGAAATTAGAGCTTATGCATACAGATGTATGGGGACTAGCTCAGGTATCTTCCATTGGTGGCTTTCATTATTATGTTACATTTATTGATGATGCAACTAGAAAAGTATGGGTTTATTTCCTTAGATAGAAATCTAATGTATTTCCATCTTTTAAGAAATGAAAATGCTTGGTTGAAAATGAGAATGGTAAGAAATTAAAATATCTTAGATTTGATAATGGTCATGAGTATTGCAGTCATGAATTTGAAGATTATTGCTCCACTAATGGTATTCATAGACAAAAAACTATTCGAAGGACTCCACAAGCAAATGGAGTGGCTGAACGCATGAACAAGACTATAATGGAGCATGTAAGGAGCATGAGGTTGCATGTTGGGCTGCCCTTACACATGTGGGAAAAGGCTGTGAATATTGCTATATATTTGATTAATAGAGGTCCCTCTACTCCTTTGGGTTGTAGTATTCCAAAGGAAGCATGGACTGGTAAGAAGGTGAGTTATTCTTTTATCAAGACCTTCAGTTGTGAAGCTTTTGCTCATATAGACTCTGAAAATAGAACCAAGCTAGAAGCTAAATTGAAGAAATGTGTATTTTTTGGATATGGCATTAATGAATTTGGTTATAGGCTTTGGAATTTTGAAAATCAGAAAATTGTAAGAAGTAGGGATGTCATATTCAATGAGAAAGTGTTGTACAAAGATCTATTGCAACAACATGAGAAGAAAGAAGACGATTATGTAGTGCTGGATAATACTCCAAAAGTTGATGTTCCAGCCATTCCTCATGATGTGCAACAACTGCAACAACAAATACCACACACATTGATGAATGTCAGACGGTCAACAAGGAAAATTAGATCTCTAGAAAGGTTTTCTCCCTATTTGTATTCTATTTTACTTACTGATGTTGGTGAACTTGAAAGTTATGATGAAGTTGTGCAGGTGGATACTAAGATACAGTGGGAGTTTGCAATGAAAGATGAAATGGACTATTTGCTAAAGAATAAAACATGGGATTTGTGCAAGTTGCATGTAGGTAAAAGAGCTTCACAAAATAAGTGGGTTTACAGGTTGAAAGAAGAGGAAGGGGGTAAGAAAAGATTTAAAGCCAGGTTAGTTGTGAAAGGTTTTGCATAGAAAAAGGTAATTATTCTGATGAGATATTTTCTCCTATTGTTAAGATGACTTCTATCCCTACTATTTTAAGTCTTGTGGCTACTAAATATTTGCATTTAGAGTAGCTTGATGTTAAAACAACCTTTCTTCATGGAGATTTGGATATATATATATATATATATATATATATATATATATATATATATGGCTTAGCTAGAGGGTTTTGAGGTCAAAGGCAAGGAGGACTTCACGTACAAATTGAAGAAAAGTTTATATGGCTTAAAGAAAGAACCTCGGCAATTGTATCTAAAGTTTGATAGTTTTATGCATGAGCATGGATATAATCGGTGTCATTTAGATTACTGTGTTTATTTTAAGAGGTTGGATGATGATAGCTACATTATTTTATGTTTATATGTTGATGATCTGCTTGTAGCTGGGTCTAACATGGATCATATTAAGGGGCTAAAATGCCAGTTAGCACATGCATTTTCTATGAAGGATTTGGGGGCAGCAAAAAAAATCTTTGGTATGAAGATTTGCAAAGATAGGAAGAACAGAACATTGATGGTATCTCAAGTTGATTATGTTGAGGTGGTGTTGCAACATTTCTCTATGGAGAATGCTAAAGTCATTAGCACACCTTTACCTGGTCATTTGAAGTTGACTAAGGAGATGTGTCCGAAGACACAGGATGAGGAGGATAAGATGTCCAAGGTACCCTATGCTTCAATTGTAGGGAGTTTGATGTATGCTATGGTATGTACTAGGCCAAATATTGTACATGCAGTGGGAGTTGTTAGAAAATATATGAGTCATCTAGGAATTGAGCATTGGAATGTAGTTAAATGGATTCTCAGATATTTGAGAGGCACATCCAATAAGTGTTTACATTTTGGGGCCTCTATTACTTATTTACAAGGCTATGTTGACTCATATTTGGCAGGGGATATTGATACTAGGCAGAGTACTACAAGTTATGTATTTACTATTGGTGAGGCAGCCATGAGCTAGGTTTCTAGATTACAGAAGATTAATGCTCTATCCACTACAGAGGCAAAGCATGTTGCTTCTACAGAGGTAGCCAAGGAGATGATATGGTTTCAGTTCTTCTTGGAAGAATTGGGATATCCTTAGAAAGATAGTTATTTTTTCATAGATAGTTAGAGTGTCATTCATCTTGCAAAGAATTCAGCTCTACATTTAAAGACCAAACACATACAGTTGCAGTACCATTTCATTCAGTTAGTTTTGGAGGATGGATAGTTAAAGCTAGAGAAGACACATACAAATGATAATTCATCAGAAATGTTGACAAATTTAGTAACAAGGGAGAAGCTAAACTCCTCTTCAACTTTGGTTGGTCTTCTAGATTGAATATGAATAAAAGAATAGTAGAGTCCAAGGTGGTTTGATCTAGTGGGAGCCCCATGTGGTAGCGGTATTACAATAGGATCAGTCTCCCACTATTGTTGTTTAGTGTGGAGCTTGATCAGTCTCCAAGTGGGAGATTGTTAGTTTGTGGTGACTAATCAGGAAATTATTGTACATACTTCATAAATTCTTTGGAAAAAAATTGGGCCGTTGCTGACATTGTAGCCGACATGTGGCCGACATATGGCCCACATGTTGTAACCCTAAAATGGCATAAAATACTTGTATAAAAGGGCTTAGGGTTAGGTATTTTTATTAAGTTGTGATATGAAATTTCTTCTTGTGGCCGTATTGAGCTATAAGGGATTATGGATTGAAATCAGGTTGTAATCACTAGATTGTAATAAGATCAGACTTGCTATTTGGTAGATGTAGCCCAGGAATTGGGTGAACCATGTTAAATCTTGGTGTCTTGTGTTCTTTTCTATGTGATCTATTATTTTTTGTTTTTGGTTATATTTCCATGTAATTGTTATTTCTATCCGTTGTTTAATCCTAACAAAATCAATATTTAATTAAAATTATAACATTCATTTTTTCTAAAATTATTTTAAATTATTTTCATTAAAAATTATCAATAATCATGAACATACATATTTTTTATTATTAATTTAATAATTTCTTAATTTCAAATTTTACATTGATACCCTAGCACACCTATAAAAATTACCAATAAAAAGTTAATTTTAGTGAGAATAAATCCGAATTCAAAATTTGAACTTTAGACATCCTCCATCACCAAATATGTGTGCACATTTAACTCATGCAATGGAATATATTATCAACTTTATAGGATAATACTTGGGGTAAAGTTATGTCAATTTAAAATATTTAGATGTCCAACAAAGAATGAGGAAATTTGATTTAGTTAAAGGGTGACAATTCACCGCTTAAGGGTGATAATAATAAAGGAATAGATGTCAAAACTAATACAAATACAAGGAATCATGTTGTTTTTAAATGAAATTAGAATTAGGAATACACCGGACCACTTGAAATGTGGAAAATAATGAACAATTAGAAAATGAATTGTCAATGAATCAGATATAAGATATAAGATTTGAATGGGCTGAATATGCATATTCTTGATTACAGAACAAATAATTACATATTTTGTAATCCACATGGCCGAAAGTGTTCTATATTTTAAATTCTCTCAATGATTAGGGTGGGGGTCATTATAATTAAGCTGAGAGGCTTTCTATAATGGTAGCAATCTTCAATGTAAACATTTTCTATGTTGAAAAAAATTTGACATTCATTTACATGTCAGAAAAAAAAAATAGAAATATGTATTTCTTTATTACTATGACATGATTTTTATGGAATATGGTTTTTTGAAAAATCTATACATGGTTTTGTCTAAATTTGATTTGCTAAATTTGCCAGTCTCATAAAATTTCTATGTATTAATATCAAGACATAGTATATATAAAAATAAATACAGTAGTTTATTCATGGAATTTTTGTGTTCATTTGAATACAATATTTACTAAATTTATATTAATTCTTTTGAAATTAGATACCTCTCAGCTTATTTTACAAAAAAATAATTTAAATTTTTAGGTATGCTAGTATATTCTTGCTTGCCACTATGGAGCCAAACAAAAATATACCGAAATGATGTATAGAAGCCTCGATTTATCTTTTGTGGTAGCTAGGGTCTTTTATATTGCCCCCACAATTAGAACCAATGATAATATCTCCACAATTTCTACTATTTTATCAATTGATTTAATGTTGGCCATGCTTGCAAAAGTATTCACTTTTTCCTTGATGAAGATTGGATGAGCACATGCAGCGAGGCAAAACAAAATGTTGAACAGGAGCAGCACCCCCATAATTTTCACAAGTATAGTTGAAAAAGAGGGGTAAAAATTTATTAAGATAGAAAAAAATAAAACAAGGAGAGCTCAACAAGGACCTTGATCTTGAGCAACAAGTTCATCAAATTCTTGGACCATCTCAAAGAAAAGTTTCCCCCTATCCATAATATTCCAACTTGGAGCATGACTAGAAGCCCATTTGGCTAAACAATCAGCAACTCTATTCCATTCACAAGGAATATAAGTGAACCTAATGAGCTGAAAAGAGGTAGAAAAGAGAATAATCTAATTAACAATAGTGGCTAGCTACCAACTAACATCCTCAAGGTCCTGCGAGGAAAGCAAGTTCACCACCACTTGGGAATCAGACTCACAGATAATCTTACTCCATCCCCACAAGCAACATTGTTCCACAACATATAAAATAGCTTGAGCTTCCATGAGATTGTTAGTGTAATCACCCTTATGAACTAAGAAAAAGAATTTAACATCACTAGAACTACAACGAGCTACTCCCCCAATACTAGCTGGGCCTAGATTCCCTCGAGAAGAACCATTAGTGTTCATTTTTAGAACTCCACAGGGAGGAGGAGTCCAATACCCATCCCAATTCACTCGACCTTTCCTTTGATGTTGAGGCTTCTTGGACATAGAAGGAAACCTTTGAGTTGCAACCCCATCTTGAAGATGAAAATTTAGGTGATTGCATATAGCAAGATCAACCAGATCCATACCCCCATCTAGCTCAGACTTCACTTGAATAGTTTCCTAAAGAGAACGTGAGATCTTCCAGTAAAGATGCAAAACACCAAGCCAAAAATCTTGGAAGATTGGATGATTCCTCTCCAGCCGCATATACCAAAGCATGAACAAATGGGCCAGCAATCCAAGTAGCATAGAGAGGGGAAGACTTGAAGGGAGAATTGCCCAAGATCTCGCCATTCATAAGAATTAATGTTAAGCTGAATAGAGAAATGTGAAGATGGGAAAAATGAGAATACATTATTTTGGGTGTTAGAGATAAAAGATTTTGAATGGCTATGAAGGAGGAAACAATATCATATTTTGAGAGAGAGAGAGAGAGAGAGAATATTTTGTTTGAAATGCTCAAAATTGAAATTTTTTAAGGAATGGTGATGATCAAAGCAAAAGAATGGCGCATTGAATTGTAGAATTTCAAAAGGCCACAAATGGATTTTGGAGGTGTTTTCTATGTTGACTAGTGTAGTTAATTTTGGTATTTTACGAGGGTAGCAATTTTAGAATTTGTTGGTTCGTAAAATTTATTTGACCATATAAAATATTAAATTTTTATACAATAGACAATATAACACAAATTCATTAGAATCAATAAGTCAATATAGATAATAATAGTTTTTTTCACTTTGCTAGGGTTTCTTGCTTCATGTGATCTTTAACTTTTTTGCATACAACTTGTTGTCTGAACTTTCCCTCAGTTAGCTCCTCTTGTCACACTTCATTTACTACAAGAGTTTTTTAGGCTGGGATATAATGGCTCCGGCTAGCGGTGAACCAATTATTTCTAGTGTTCACACTGCTACTTCGGTCTGCCATGGCACCTCCATAGAAGAAATGTTCACACAAGTTTTTCCCGAAGGCTTTTCACGAGGTAATCCTAGCATTATCCTTCCTTTGCAAGAAGTTGATGCTACATTTGATTGGTTGGAACAACACACCTTAATAGGTTATTTTGTGGGTAGCACTCCCCCTGAAGCTATGCTCTGAGAATGGGTTAACAAGAGTTGGACTTTTCATGGCATCCACTTTGAGACTGTGCAAAACCTTACCAAAGGTTTTTTTTAATTTTGCTTTACTAACCCCTCAAAAGATGACCTGGTCTTTAATAACGGACCATGGTATCTGTATTCTTCCTTGCATGTTTTTCAAAAATGGTCACGAGACTTCATAGTCTCGAATGATAAAAAGCTTAGGGTTCTTGTATGGGTCAAGTTCCTAGGTCTACCCATGCCTTTTTGGCCTTTCATTAAGTCCATTTCCAAATCCCTTGGCAAAGTTGTCACCAAGGAGGCTGAGAAATTCTTCAATGCCCGCCCGCAATGACACATTTGCATAGAGGTGGATCTTTCCAAGTATCTCAACGATTCTATGGAAATTCATATTGGGACCAAAACCTTCTCTCAGAAGGTTCTGTACTTGAACCTCCCCAACACTTGTTATAGGTGCCAATTTGCGAAACACAAGATCAAGGACTACCCTTTGGCTACACCTAGGGTAAAACGCACACCTAAAGAGGTGCCTATCAAATAGGTTGAAGGTAATAAAGAAGAATGGGTTAATGTTGGGCATAAGGGCAAGGCTCCCTTAAATCCCTTGCCTCCCAAGTAGTCCTATGCTGTGGTTGATGTAGTTCGTCCTATCACTATAGGAGCATCAACTCTTGCCAGAGTTGGGATGCAAGTGGCAGACAAAGGACCTGCTTCTAGAGTTTCATAGGTTTCAAACCCTGCTAGCTTGCAGGGGATTAAGGTAGCTACCAAGGTTTCTACCTTGGCTAGGGTGAAAAATCCTCTTGCTACCTCTTCCACAGCACCACCAACAATATGGCATTCTCGCAATCCTCCTAGACATGCAGAGATACAAGAGGTGAAACATCAGGTTGTAAGTCCAGATAATTTTCCATCTGACTTCAACCATGTTTCTACCTTCTTGCAGAATAGCTACTCCTCTCTTGAGGACGAAGATGATATGGAAGAGTTCTCATGAACTTCCTATCGTGGAATGTGTGAGGTCTCATAGGCCTCCCCAGAAAGTACTATGTTTGGGACATCCGTCATAGACTTGGTAATTTAGATTTTCTATATCTACATGAAGTTAAAATTTCTAGTTTCATTCTTGCTTTGGCATGCTGCATAATTTGGCAAGATGGTGTGATGTTTTCTTCCTAGCACGAAGCTGGCTGAGGTGGTGTAGTTACTCTCCTATCACCTCGCCTTCATTCTGCTATTATTTTGCATGGTTCTAATCCCATGCATAGAATTATTTGGCTTTTTCTTTGCATTAATATTCATTCTTTTAGAGTCATTAATTTTTATGCTTCCAATGATGCTATGGAAAGATCCCAAATGTGGGCTTGGCTGGCTAACAACTTGCCTCTAGATACTTGGGTTATCTGTGGGGACTTTAATATGGTTGAAGTGGCCTCTAAAAAAGATGGCATTCTACCTTTCTACTGGATAGCTTGGGAAAGACAAGCCTAGTATTACATTGTGTAATAAATTGAGGCTTTTTGATCCCAATAGCAACTGCTGCCATGATAGTGGGGTTTGGCACACTTGGTCCAACTCTCGAGCTGGCCTTAATCATGTTATGATCACTGCACAATCTTTTTTCTCTTTTTCTACGGATCAAGATTTTCCTATCATTCCCCTCCTAGATGTGAAATTATCTAACCAATACCCCATCTATTTTGTCATTTATTGGTAGACAACTATCCCAAAGGTGGCCAAATTTTAGTTCTTCATCAACATGGCTGTGCTGATGCATGCTTCCACCATTTTGCACGTACTACATGTTTGTAACTTGGAGCCATCTTTGCATTCTCAAAAGGGTTCGATTTAATGGTGGAATGATGCCATTACTAGAACTTTTTGGTTCTTGCACATTTATGGGTGGCAATTGGCTATGTTCCATAAATGGTCCTATGAAGCCAGTACACTTGCCCTCAAAAAAGTCTCTGAGGCCCTCACCCTCAATCCCTTTGATGTGGACTAGAAAATTCAGCTTGCCAAGCTTAGTCATGATAAGAAAATTGTTGATAATTATGCTACGTTGGGAGCCCAAATCAAGGCCCATCTCCATGGGTTGGAGGTTGGTGACAAAGCCTAAAAGGAGTTTTTTTAGGCTCTTCGTGATTAAAAAAATCAAACAAGGAAATTTTGTTCTGTCTAGTCTCCCCACCATCTTGCAAGCATTTTTTCATCACTATGATAATGTGTTTGCTTCACAAGGAAATTTGGTTTCTCAAGAGGCAGCTCTTAGAAAGTGTATTTCTATTAATCCAAACAGTCTAGTAGTTGAGCAACACACTTTCTATGAGCAACTTATTTCTCTCTATGACCTTAAAGAGGCAATCTACTCAATGGTAGATGACAAGTTCCCTGGGTGTGATGGGTTCCCTTGTGAATTCTACAAACACCTCTGGGAGCATATAGGTCCTGAACTGCACAAAGTTTATTTTGAAGCCTATCACTCTAAAAGATGAGGAGCCATTATAAACAAAGGAAATATAAAATTCATATCTAAAGTTGGTGATCCAGAGGATATATGCAATTGGAGACCCATTACCCTTTTGAATGCGTCATACAAGATCATTTCCAAGGCTCTCTCTATTAAAATTAGGCACATGTTGCCCTTAATTGTACAACCAGAGAAAACTAGATTCATCAAGTCCAGATATATTCTTGACAACATCATTGTTGTCTGGGAGGAAATAGAATTGGCTTGCAAGTCCAATCAGAAGGTCATCTTTTGAAAGATAGATTTTGCTAAAGCCTATGATGGCATTGAATGGCCCTTCATCTTGGCCATGCTCCAGGCTTTGGGTTTTGGCCCCAACTTCCTCCAATTTGTGGAGATGCTCTTTGGGGATGCTAATGCTTGCATTACCATCAACAATTCACAATTGTAGGCATTTGGTCTTTTTGTTCCATTAGACAAGGTTGTTCGCTAGCTCCTACACTTTATGTCCTTGATTTTGAAGGTTTTGGTTATTTACTTGCACATTTTGTGTCCTTAGGATTGGTTCATGGCATTTCCTTTCCTGAATCATCCTCCCAATTAGTCAATGGACACTTTGCTAATGATTGTTTTCTCACTCTTTTAGAGGATGAAGAAAAAATCAATAATTCTTTAAGTTGCCTAGACACCTCTTGTCAAGCTTCTAGTTCTTCCATTCAATGGCAGAAAACACTTTGCTTTTGCCAGTCCTTTCTACCAGCTCCACATTGGCTTAGCTAGTTTGAGTGGAAATGGGTTGCTCATGAAGTAATCTTCCACTTTCTTGGCATTCCTTTTGCATTCTAGACATCGCCTATGGAAATTTGGAATGTTGTGTTGCCTAAGATTAGAAAAAAGCTCAACTACTGGATCACAAAGCTACTCTCCCTCATAGGAAAAATTTAGATTTTCTCTAAGATTCTTGCGGCTACTCATGTTTATTACTCATCCTACTAGGCTCCCTCCAAAGCCTCTTACATGAAGCTGGAAATATTGCTCAGGGATTTTCTCTAGGCCTCTAGTTCTTATCACCATGGCTTTCACAGAGTGGGATGGGACTTCTGTTGTCTCCCAAGAGAGTCTGGTGGTCTTGGCTTGCTTTCCACTCAAAGACAAGGCCTTTCTCTCTATGCAAAATGGATTATTAGGGCTCTCTTAGGAGATGAAGCTTGGAAGATTTTGGTTTAGCACTACATTTCTTCTGGCTTCCCTATCAATAGGCCTGCTTGGAAGGGGATTGGTTTCCAAACCCTTCTCATTATGCATGAGCCCATGGTCATTCAGGGCTTCTTTTTCATCAAGAACATCTAAAATGCCTGGGAGGCTGTTAAGCCTTGGCTTTGATGGGCTGAAGATGAATTCCACAATGACCTCTCCTTGAATCAGCCTAACATCTGGTGGTCTCCCTTGTTTTCATTTAGGGTACTCCCCTTACCAAGATTCAAGGGGCTAATGCTCTACATTTTTAAAAATGTGGTATTAGAACTCCAAAGGACCTCTTTTCATAGGTCAACATGAATTTTAGGACCTAGGAAGATGTGAAAATATAGTAGTGCCTTGTCCATTCAGACCAGCAGACTTTTGACCTTCTGCTTTCTTCCATCCCTATTCACTTATTTCATAAAGTGGGGATTCATTCTGTTCACCCTTGGTGGCTTGATTGGAGGTGGTTTCTTACCACTCCTTTTTCAAATTACAAGCCAAGTTTGGGCTATAGATGGCTTTCACCTTGTCTTCCCATGGTGGATATGCTAAACCATAGATGGCATTTGTAATCTTCCCTTTCTTAATGGAGAGAACACATTGACACCATATGAAATACTATAATTGAACCCAAGATTGTGCATTTTTCTTGGTGCTTGGCCTTCCAAGGTCTTCCCTTGGGGCCTTAGCTCAAACACATTGGGGTTCCTAACCCTAGATGCCCCTTTTGTGGACAACCAGAGTCTTTCTTGCATATTTTTTGGTTCTGCAAACGTGCTTAGAATTATTGGCACTGGATTCATGATTTCTTCAAGCCAATCAAACCTGAGTTTTTCTCTTGGCATATGATTTTACTAGGTGAATCTCCCAAGTTACCTTGAAAGTTCACCCAGATTTGGCATACCTTCACGCTGGAGATCCTATTTTCTCTGTGGAAAGATAGGAAAGTTGTTCTTTTCACACATATTTTTCTAGATGTTAACATTGCTATGTATACTAAGGCATGCATGTAATAATGTAATTATGTAGATACAGGTGCAAGCTAATAAAGTTGCACTCAAAGTTGCTCACCTACAAGAGCTCCTCAATCATTGGGACAATGCCCCTTGTATTGTCACCAAAGTTCCTCCAAATGCCTTAGCGAAGACCTCAATGCCCCCCAACCACCATCCTCGGTGCCACTCCTTTGGCTGCCACTCACACACACTATGCTCCCAGCCTTCCTCCCACCACTCTCCTAGTGATGGTGATGCTAGATGGAGGTTCCGCTCAGCATCCCCACCCCATGGTGGTTCTGGTTGGTCCTTGGCTCCTCCTCCTAGTTCTCATCGTGCACACTCAGGAAAGTGGCCTTGCCTAGACCTAGAAATTTCTCGTCCATTGCCAAAGGTTAAAGATGTGGAGGTTACCATTTTTGTTGCTGTTAGTGATGGTGGTTGGACTATTCCTAGTCTACCGCCCAATTCTAAAGATGATTGGGGTTTTCAAGATAAAGATGATCCACCACACTCGGCTGGCACTGCTTTGGCAGCCTAAGGTAGCCTTATTTGTTTTTTTTTATGAATAGTTTCTGATTCTGGCTATAGCCATGTTTTTTGTCTGGCTTCAGCTATTTGAACTCTTTCACAGGGTGATCTTGTATCCCCTAACCCCTTTTTTGTGAATTGTAAACTAGGTATATTTTATTAATAGAAAAGGTAACTATTCATCAAAAAAATATAAACAATAATTTTGAAACATAATGGATAAATGGATAATGCATGATATTTTTCATAGGGGGATGCAAACATTTGAATAATTCAATGTTCAAAATTCAAAGTAAAACTATGATGTGTTGAAGATGAAGTAGTTATGGACGAGACAGTTAAGTGCTTCCACCATGTTCAAAAAGAGTGTTAATTACTTTTTATTTTAATAAGGGATCAAACATTCATCTTGAAGTTTTTTCTGCTTTGACTTTTTTAAAATTTGCATACAATTATTAGCGTGTGAAATAAATAAGTAAAATGTCTATTTTTAGAAAGGTTACATATTTTTAAGTCAAGTCATTTAGGTCATGAGGACAAGTGTCACATTGTAATATGTATTTGTTGTAAGTTTTAATAGTTGAATTAGTTTAATTAAGTAGATTAGTAAAGTTCAAAATTTAATAATTTTTAATGTAATTTTATAAATATTTGATAATTTTTTAATATTTTAAGACGATATTTTTACATTAAAATTTATAATTTTAAATTTCAAAAGATTAAAAGTTCATTCTTCTATTTCAAATATTTAAAAAATAAAATATTTTAATATGAAAAAATCATATCTAAAATTAATTTCTAATTAATCATATTAATGTAATGCTCTATTATAACTAAATAGATTGTATCTTAGAGTATTCATATTTTATTTAAATTTAAATTTAAATTTTATTTAAATAAAAATATATTGTATAGAATATTAATCATTAAAAATATAATCATGAAGAATACTAAGTCAAATTGTAAAAAAACTGGGGTGAAGTATAATTTTGTGTTATAGGAGCCTTTTTTCAGAGGTTCTCCTTACCTTTTTCTTGGCCAAATTTTCTCAGCCAAATTTTTACTACAAAGAAAAGAAATTTAATCTTATATATTATGAAAATTTCATGAAATTACAATATCTATATTTCTAAATCTAAATTTAAAAATATTAATTATCTTCTTACAAAGTACAATTACATAACAATCTATTTAAATAATTAAAAAATTAAGAATGTTTGTTAGTATTAAAGTTTTGCGCTACAGCGTATAATTGATATTTTCACATAATAAAATATTAATACACTTTCAAAAACATAACATATTAAGTATTATATATTACAATATGATCTTTAGTTATTTAATTTTAATCATATATCAATAAGATCTAAACTATTTTCTAGAGGTTTTTAATAATCATTTTATTTGTTTTTAATCCCTATTCAAATATGAAAATGGTCTTATTGCAAGCGGTTGAGAATCATGACAATAATCATTCTAATTGGCATGAATATCATGATATTTAAAAGGTAGAAACTATATCTTCTAGTGATATGCGTTATCGCAACAATTATTGAGGTGTAACCCCATTGACCCAATAGACTTGGATGAGAGATATTTGAAGTCAAAAAATTACTTTTGTATCACTCATTTAGAATAAACTAAAATTTTATGATTAGTAGAAAATAAAATAAAAAATAGAAAAAAACTATCTTTTAAAATATTTGTCAGATAGTTTTAAAAATTAGAAAAGATAATTATATTAGGAGGAAATTTTAGGTCAAACCACTTGGTAACACTAGGACTTCAAGAAACCTTGAAACCGTAGAGCATAAGTTCAAGGAAACAACTAAAAATGATTCTTGCAAGAATCTTGATGATTTTGTAAAGAAAAGCATCATGTTGAATCACTACTAATGAAATATGGGTCAATGAGTTTGACTCAAAAATCACACAGTTAAATCTTGATAGCAATATCACAATTTGACTTGCTATGGAAATTATCTCCTACTTACCAATTGATGAGCTTAAAGGGATTTATAATGAATGGTTCATAAGGAACAAAACTTGGTGAAGGTTTTGCAAATGGGGTTGCAAGCTTTAGGTTTAACCATGGAGGAAACTCTGTAGTCAAGCGTGGTCAGGTTAGAGTAGTATTAGGATGGGTGACCTGCCAGGAAGTCCTGGTGCTTCACCCCTATGAACATCACCTAGATACAATTAGTGTTAAGTTTTCCATTTGTTCTCATGAGAGATGGATTCATGTTACAGGGTAAGTGCACAAAGTTGTGGTGGCAAAAGGGGCGTATAAGTGGACACCTTTTTCCTGAAATCAGCAAATTCTGGACTTTAACAAGAATTTGAAGATAGTTATGCTCAAAATTTTAAGATATGACAAAAAAAAAAGTTGTAGTCCTTTGAATCTAGTTTCTAAACTAATAATTTTTTTTCAAAATGGTTTAGTTTTAGGTCCTCAAAAAAGGGGGCCACAGAAAGTGGTACTGTTTATTCCAAAAAAACATAACATAGTACAAAGTGTGGCCGCCCTAAAATTTTAACTTTTTTTTTGAAATTCTTTAATTGCTCTGGTCAAAAGTTACCTAACATTATGTAGTTTATCCTAGATTTTTCGGGTAATTTTATAATGTGTATTTTTTTTTTAATGAATTTTTAAATTAGACCCATCCCAAAAATGTGAAATATCTGTGTGCTCCCCCTAGAAATGATTGAAAACTAATCTAAAATCAAAACTTCTTTTTTTCAAAGTGTGTAGAATGGAGTCTAGTTTCTAAACAACTAATTTGTTACAAAATTCGATGAATGAGCTAAAATCTATAGCCCAATTAGTACATGGTGGTTTTTGACAAAAAGTGAACATACATTCAAAAGAAATTATAGATGAAAGACTTAAAATAGTTCAAATTAAAAATAAATTATATGGTTAGATAGCTAACACAGAGACCTATAATGTTATGTAACCTGATCTTATCGATACCCAACCACGAAGAATCTTGAAGGGGAGCACACAAGAAAAATCAATCATTTTTTGTATGTTTGCTGGAAAACATGTCTCAGACCTGTTTATAAACTCCAAACCTTTGGGTTGGATCTCCAAGGCAAAACCAAGCCTTAGGCTTGGTTTTAATGCAATGCTTTGAATAGCGTGTGTGCCCTATAGCGTGCACGCCCTATTAAAACGCTATTGAATTCAAGGTAGTGTGCACGCGCTATAGTGTGCACGCACTATTGAGACCTAAATTGAAAATCAAAACCAAGAGAGAGCTGGGGGGGTGGGGCGAGGGAATGGCTATTTGTGTGTGTGAGAGAGATAGAGAGAAAGTAGGGGATGGGAGAGGGGAGAGAGGAAGTGAGAAAGAGTAGGGGTGGCAGAGAGAGTATAGGATAGGAGATAGAGGAAATGTGAGAGAGTAGGGGTGGCAAAGAGAGTACAAGATGCAAGAGAGAGGAAGTGTGTGAGAGAGAGTAGAGGTGGCAAAGAGAGAGTATGGGATGGGGGAGAGAGATTGAAAGTAGGGGATGGGAGAGAGAGGAAGTGTGAGAGAGAGTACAAGTTGGGAGAGAGAGATTGAGAGTAGGGGATGGGGGAGAGAGAGAGTAGGTGGTGGGAGATGGAGTGGGAGAGGAAGAGCGAGAGAGAGTAGGACGGGAGTTCATGTTTGTGAAAGAGAGAGAGTAGGGAATGGGAGAGGGGGAAGATAGAGTAGCTTGAGAGAGAGTAGGGGATGGAAGAGAGAGTAGGGGATGGAAGATAGAGTAGGCGATGGGAGAGGGAGTGGGAGAGGGAGAGAGAGAGGGGGGATGGAAATGTGTGTAAGAGAGAAAGAGAGAGAGTGTGAAAATGTGAGAGAGGGTAGGGGGTAGCAGAGAGAGAGTAGAGAGGGAGGGAGAGAGAGAGAGAGAGAGAGAGAGAGAGAGAGAGAGAGAGAGAGAGAGAGAGAGAGTGAGTGAGAGAGAGAGTGAGAGTAGGCAGTGGGAGAGGGAGAGCGAGTGAGAGAAAAAGTAGAGGATGGGAGAGGAGAGAGGGGGGATGGGTATGTGTGAAAGAGAGAGAGTAGGGAATGAGAGAGGGGAGAGAGAGATAGAGAGAGTAGGGGATGGGATAGAAAGAGAGTAGGCAATGATAGAGGGAGTGGGAGAGGGAGAGAGAGGGTGGATGGAGGAGAAAGAGATTAGGCAATGGTAGAGGGAGTGGGAGAGGGAGAGAGAGGGGGGATGGAAGTGTGTGTAAGAGAGAAAGTAGGGGATGGGAGAGAGTGTGAGAGAGAGTAGGGGTGGCAAAGAGAGAGAGTGAGAGTAGGGGATGGGAGAGAGAGGGAGAGAGAGAGAGAGAGATAGTAGGCAATGGGAGAGGGAGTGGGAGGGAGAGGGAGAGCGGGAATGGAAGTGTGTAAGAGAGATAGAGTTGGAGATGGGAGAGAGTAGGCAATGGGAGAGGGAGTGAGAGAGAGAGAGGGGGGGGAATGGGAATGTGTATAAGAGAGATAGAGTAGGGGATGGGAGAGAGTGTGAGAGTTTGAGAGAGAGTAGGGGGTGGTAGAGAGAGCTTGTATAGGATGGGGGTGAGAGAGAGAGAGAGAGTATGAGAGAGAGTAGGGGATGGAAGAGAGAGAGTGAGAGTAGGGGATGGGAGAGAGAAAGTAAAGAGGGAAAGAGAGTACTTGAGAGAGAGAGAGATAGTAGGTGGTGCAAGAGGGAGTGGGAGAGGGAGAGAGAGGGGGGATGGGAGTGTGTGTGACAAATCTAGAGAGTAGGGGATGGGAGAGGAGAGAGAGAGGGAGGTGGGAGTGTGTGTCTATGAAAGAGAGAGAGTATGGGATGGGAGAGGGGAGAGAGAGAGTAGGGGATGGGGGAGAGGGAGTGGGAGAGGGAGAGAGAGAGAGGGGGAATGGGAATGTGTGTAAGAGAGACAGAGTAGGGGATGGGAGAGAGTGTGAGAGTGTGAGAGAGAGTAGGTGGTGGCAGAGAGAGCTCATATGGGATGGGAGAGAGAGAGAGAGATTAGGGGATGGGAGTGTGAGAGAGAGTAGGGGAAGAGAGAGAGAGTGAGAGTAAGGGATGGGATGGGAGAGAGAGAGAGAGAGTAGAGAGGGAGAGAGAGAACTTGAGAGAGAGAGAGATCTAGTAGGCGGTAGGAGAGGGAAAGGGAGAGAGATAGGGGGGATGGGAGTGTGCATGACAGATGTAGAGAGTAGGGGATGGGAGAGAAGAGAGTTGGGGGATAAGAGTGTGTGTGTCTGTGAAAGAGAGAGAGTAGGGGATGGGAGAGAGTGTGAGAGTGTGAGAGAGAGTAGTGGGTGGTAGAGAGAGAGTACGAGATGGGAGAGACAGAGTGAAAGGATGGGAGAGATAGAGTGAAAGGATGGGAGAGAGTGAGAGAGAGAGAGTAGGGGGCGGCAGAGAGAGAGAGAGTATGGGATGGGAGAGACAGAGTGAAAGGATGGGAGAGAGTGTGAGAGAGAGTAAGGGATGGGAGAGAGTGTGAGAGAGAGTTGGGAATGGGAGAGAGAGAGAGTAAGAGTAGGGGATGGGAGAGAGAGAGTAGAGAGGGAGAGAGAGAAATTGAGAGAGAGAAATAGTAGTTGACCTGGGAGAGGGAGTGGGAGAGGAGGAGAGAGAGGGATGGGAGTGCTTGTGACAAATCTAGAGAGTAGGCGATGGGAGAGAAGAGAGAGGGGGGATGGGAGTGTGAGTGTGTGTCTGTGTCTGTGAAAGAGAGAGAGTAGGGGATAGGAGAGAGTGTGAGAGTGTGAGAGAGAGTAGGGGGTGGAAAAGAGAGAGTACGAGATGGGAGAGACAGAGTGAAAGGATGGGAGAGAGTGTGAGAGAGAGTAGGGGATGGGAGAGAGTGTGAGAGAGAGTTGGGAATGGGAGAGAGAGAGAGAGTAAGAGTAGGGGATGGGAGAGAGAGAGTAGAGAGGGAGAGAGAGAACTTGAGAGAGAGAAATAGTAGGTGACCTGGGAGAGGGAGTGGGAGAGGAGGAGAGAGAGGGATGGGAGTGCTTGTGACAAATCTAGAGAGTAGGGGATGGGAGAGAAGAGAGAGGGGGGATGGGAGTGTGAGTGTGTGTGTGTGTCTGTGAAAGAGAGAGAGTAGGGGATAGGAGAGAGTGTGAGAGTGTGAGAGAGAGTAGGGGGTGGCAAAGAGAGAGTACGAGATGGGAGATACAGAGTGAAAGGATGGGAAAGAGTGTGAGAGAGAGTAGGAGGTGATAGAGAGAGAGCGAGAGTACGAGATGAGAGAGACAGAGTGAAAGGATGAGAGAGAGTAGGGGATGGGAGAGAGTGTGAGAGAGAGTTGGGGATTGGAGAGAGAGAGAGAGTAAGAGTAGGGGATGGGAGAGAGAGAGAGAGTAGAGAGGGAGAGAGAGAACTTGAGAGAGAGAGAGAGAGATAGTAGGTGGTGGGAGAAGGAGTGGGAGAGGAGGAGAGAGAGGGATGGGAGTGCGTGTGAGCGATCTAGAGAGTAAGGGATGGGAGAGAGGAGAGAGAGAGGGGGATGGGAGTGTGTATCTGCAAAAGAGAGAGTTTAGGGGATGGGAGAGGGGAGAGAGAGTAGCGGATGGGAGTGTGTGTAAGAAAGAGTAGGGGATGGGAGAGAGTGTGAGAGAGAGTAGGAGGTGGCAGAGAGAGATAGAGAGTAAGAAGTGGGAGAGGGAGGATGGGAGTGTGTGTGAGAGATCTAAAGAGTAAAGGATGGGAGAGGGGAGAGAGAGTAGGAAGAGAGAGAGAGAGTAGGGAGAGAGAGAGAATAGGGAGGGTGGAGAGTGATGTGTTCTAATATAGTGCGTACGCGCTATAGCACGTACGCACTATGTGAAACACCTAAAAACGGTCAAAAAGAAACTTTGGGGCCCATTTTATTCATTCTCTGCTTTTGTTCTATTCTGCACTCTGTTATCCCGACAGAAATTGCGGGTTTCAACACAACAAACATTCTTTCAAAGTGGCAAACACTATTTCAAGCTAACAAACACTATTTCAAGGTGGAAAACACTTTTGGAAGCTAACAAACACCAAATTCAATCATTGGATACACGATTTGAAGACTTTTTGAATATTCCTTGTATAGAAAAGGTTAGTGCAATCTATTTTAAATATTTTTTGTTGATATATAGATACAAATTTGATTATAATTTGACATGTTGTTTAATATATAGTGAATTCATTGAAATTTGTATGTTTCAATGAAATGTTATTTCGAAATGGTTAGAAATTTGACAAGTCATTTTATATATATATTGTGTATTCATTCAAATAATTATAATTTTTATATTTATTTGAATAATTTTTAATTTACACATTTTAAGTAATTCAAATGTTTGAATAATTTGACATGTAGAAATCATCATCATGCCAAGGAAGAAACCAAAAAATCAAACAAATGAAGATAGGGAGAGAGATTTGGCAATTAAAAGAGATAAAATGAAATTACTATGTGAGCAAAGAAAATTGCAAAGCAATAATGAAGAATTGACTTCCGAAGAGGATCAAGAACCACTGGTACCAAGAAACAAAGAGGAAGAACTAGAAAGACAAAAAGAACAAATGAGACTGTTACGCTCAAGAAGACAATTGAATTGTGAAGCTACACAATCTTCTAATGTTGGAGTCATATCATCCGCTACACCATCTTCCAATGTTGAAGTCATATCGTCCTCTCATGTTGAAGAGACGCCGATTTGTAGATCCGACGATATACACACTCCATCATGTCATGTTGAAGGCACAACATCAACACATCAAGTAGGTGATATTCCATCTTTTGCATCTTATTGCCAAGGCACATCATCTTCAGTTCAAGGTACACAATACACTCAACCTTATGTTGATGTTCAAAATGTTGAGAGAATTGAAGAGATTATAACACCTTCTAGAATTCGTTTTAGAAGACCAAAATATTTGATTGATATTGATAGTAACATTTTGAAATCAATGCCTGACAAGATTAGCAAGCGTACTTGTCAAAGAAAAGTTAATCGTATGTGGAGATTATTTTTTGATGAATTAAATATTACAGGTCAATGCCAATTATTTGTTGAAATGATGAGGAATTTAAAATTTATGCCTATCATGAAGATTCTTGGGCTAAGAACGATGGATGATTCAAATGAAAAAAACATTGTAAAGAATCTAATGAATGCTTATGACAAAGTAGGTTCTAAATCATGCACCAAAGATAGTAATATCGCAAGATGAGTACTTAGATCGAAAATAGTAAGTAGCCAAATGAAGAAAGCTCGACTCATGAGAAAGACAAGCAAAATATTAAAAATTGGTAGAGGTACTCTAACGAGAGCCATGCTAAGGCGTGATAGATTGGAAGATCCAACAAAAAATGAGTTATGGACATTTAGCGGTAGAATACCGCGAAAGGATAAAGAAATTAGTGAAGCCTTGAAATCATTGATCGAAGATTTTTGAAAAAATAACACACGTGTTTCCCCTAATCAAAGAGATGTTGTAAGAAGGAGGATTGGTAGCCAAAATCGTGAGCCACATGCAAAACATTTTTTGGACACAACTCAGACACAATTTTTTGCAAAATTTATTGGTATGTATCCTCAAATTTGAATAAGTCAAAGATTTTTTAAGATGGATAAACCTTTTTATGTGAAGATAAATCACACACGCACAACTTGTTGTTGTAGGATACATATTGAATTTTCTAACCATTTTGATGTTTTTAGGCATATATGCATAATTTTGCATTCTCAGTTTGTTTTGCAGGATTGTGACATAAATGAGCCACAAAGATCTTCAAGAGAATTCATATCCAACATTTTATGTGAAATAAGTGACGGCCAACAATTTTACAAGACATCATGCTTGGATGGTACGTGCTTATTTTGTGGTTCTTTGCAACTTTTATCAACTTGTCAACATATGGATAGTACACATGCAATTGGAAATGAAATAGTAGATTATGGAAAATTTAAGACAATGACATATGCTCTAAAAGATGGGAAACATGGTAAAAGATGTGATTTAGTCATTGAAAAGATTCCAGTGTATGATTTCATGAAGATTTTTCGTGAAAACATTATTTACGAGTATGCAAGGCATACCCATAGAGCTCGATGGCTGAATTTGCAATTCAAGTTGTGCAAGGATACGTTTCCACTGGATACCATTATTTCGGTTGTAGATTTCGTAGAGAACTACACACTACAACCACAAAATGCGGTGCAAGAAAAGTATTATACTTCTCAATAGGTTTCCATATTTGTTCACATAACATTCATGCATTCACCTACAAGTACAGAGGATGACAGGAAGATTTTGAGGGAGTACCATTTTTACATCAGCGATGATCGATCACATTCTATAGAGTTTGTACATGGTTGTTTTCAACTATTTTATGGAGATTTGGCTAACAGGGGCATCACATATCGTCAGTAGATTATTTGGTCAGACAATTGTGCATCTCAATTCAAGAATGCACGGATGTTCTATTGGTTGAGCAGGATGCACAAGTTGAGTAGAATTCAATACATGTGGAATTTCACAGACGTTGGTCATGGAAAGGGAGAGCACGATGGTGCAGGCGCATGCATCAAAAGAGCCTTAGCTCGTGAAGAACTAAAGTACAAAGATGGAGCAATATTGACAGATGCAAAATCCATCATCCAGTGGTGTAACGCTACAATGGGTCCAGGTAAGGAACGTGAGTCTATGGTTCGTAAATTTTTTTGGTTGATAGATAATACTAACATTGCACCATATCAGGATTGTTGCACACTAACAGGATCCAGTGAGTTGCACTCTTTTAGAAGCTCTGATGCAGGTTCATGGAGTATCAACACACGAAAAATGGCATGCTATTTTCCATCATGTGCAGAGGAAAATTGGGATGACTGTGAGTCGACTAAATGGGTGGACAAATGGGATCTATGGGTTTTGGACCCAATTGACACCTATTGTCCCCCATAAGCACTAGAAATGGTACAGATGGAATCATCTATTGACTTTGATCGCTTGTCTGATCTAGTGCAACCTGGTAATATATATATTTATATATCTTTGTAATTTTAATATGTAACTTTATAAATTTTACGCAAGTATTTTCTGAATTAATGACTGCATTTTGTACATTTGTCACTGCAGGCCATGTTTTTGCTATTATTGCACCTGAAGACAATGAAGAAGGGACAGATTATTATTTGTGTTGTTGTGTTCAAGCTAAAAAAAAATTGGATCACTCGGTTATAGATGGTGAAGGTTTAGAGTACCATGTCGGTGTGGTGGTTGTAACCGGCACATGGCTTAGACGATATTCTATGAAGAACCCTAACTTGTGGTTATTCGAGGATTGGCAAACAGAGAGGAAGATTCTTCATTATTCAAATCTTGTTCTCGCATCAAATGTCCACTTGATAAAATATGGTGGAAAACCACATAATAAGAATCTTTGGAGAGTTCGCGAGTCAGACCATGAGGCAATACTTGAAACATTAAAATGTCGAGCAGATCCAGTTGGCTCATTAGATTGAATACAAAGAGAGGGAGAGAGAGAAAAAGTGATCAATTGGATCCAAATACATTGTTGCAACCTCTTCCCCAAGACTGTCCACATGAATAAGGTGGACCGTATTGTTATGATGCGTAAGTGATGAGATTTAGTTTAAATCATAGATTTTATGTTTTGATTTGTTTAGAATCTAGATTTTATGTTTTGATGTCTCCAATTTTTTTAAAGCTAGAACAATATTTTTTTATATTTTCTTATTGTGACAATATTTTTCTTTCATTGCATGTTCTCTTGGATGATAGGAGGGAGAGAAGAAAAATAAGTAGATTTCCAAATAGCCAGCCGCCCTTCTTCATGTAATTTATTCATTTAAGGTAAATGTCCCATTTCCTTTGTTTGGCTTTGGTATTTGGTTATTTAAAGTCATTATTCTAGTTGGACCTTCGTATGTTTGAATTTGGGATTGTTTAGTGTCTATTTTTTATGATAAAATTTTTTTTGAAGGTGCATCTCCAATATTTGGTCTATATCTCTTTCAAACATTTAGATTATCCTCTCTTTCTTTCCTCTTCTATTCCTTTAGTGCAACCTTCTCCGCAACTCATTTTCCCCTCTCTATAGCATATAAGATCTCATTTCTTGCAATCTTTTCCTCTCTCCCATCTTTCCTATCCCTGATCTTCTCCTTCATGTAAAGTGCATTAGCCTCAAATAACTTCTTAGTCTCTCTTGTTCCTTAGAATTTTGTATCCTTTTCTTTGGTAGCTATAGGAATCTACTGGGTAAACCACTATGTTGTTTTCTGTCTAGTGGCATGTAACGTATAAAATCATCATCTCCATCATAGTCATTTTGGGCCTAGGTATCAAAAAATTGTTAACTATTTATTTCATCATGGTTGCCACCATTTTCAAAGCATTAGATGACATCCTTGGGGTCAACATGTGGTGGGGATGAAATTAAAAGGGAAACATTTTCATCCCCAATAGTATTTGGTTACCCAAGGTTTGTGACAACCTCCTACAACCAATCTGGTTGTGAATCTTGCATTAGCAAGCTTAATCTAATATCAATGTTTGTTGTATGCTCAAGGTTTTATCTCCTATAATAGTCCACTGGCTGGTTCAGGTTTTCTGGTTGGGTATTTTTAGGTGCAATTGTACCTAGTCCCTTCATATTTTGTCCATAACTCCTCAACAAAGTGTTAATTGGTTCATCTAATAAGCCATTGATTTTTAGGAAGGATTCAATAGTGATTTCCTCCCCCTCACTTTACAACTTGTCAATATTTGCATCATCTACAGTAGTTGTTTCTTGCAACTCATCTCTTACACTTTCTCAATTTTGCCTCTTCTAGGCTTGTTCCAACTAGCCCTTGCCAGTCCTAAACTATTGGGTGATTAAAATACCCTTTTCCTCACTCTAAAATATACTCCAAAACTAACTACACTTGTTTTGTAAAATATCACTCAAAACTGGCTATTTCAGTCTGCCAACTAGGCCTAGTTTGAGGTCATTTACAAAGCAACTCACAATCCCTTGACTTTTGGAACTCCCATGACCCAAAAAATTCTTAACAAATGACTCAAATGCAAGGATTCTTTTTTTTTTTTGGTCTCATGATCAACTTTACAATGGTTTTTACAAAACCCTCCTTTCTAGCCCCTTTACCCTAGGGCTTTCTAGAACTCTTACTTTGCAACGTCTCTAGAACCCCAAAATTGTTCAACCACCTTCACTTTGGTTATATTAGATGACTTCAAACATAAAATGCAACTCTTTTTTGGAGAAAACACTAAATCCACCTTTGGAGCAATCACGTACCCATTTTTATGCACTCAAATTTTAGGGAAAACTATGAAAATACTTCTTAAATGGTTTCAAAACTCAACTTTTCAGATGGAAATGGTTATTATAGACTCAAACCAACAACAAAAATCCCAAACTTGAGGTTTCTCAACACTCAACAATCAAATTTCAAAACTATTACCAGCACTTACAACTAGGACAATTTCTAGTTTTAATGGTCAAACTCCCAAACCATACAAAGGACCCCTTGCTGTTTTTACATTTTTAAAAACTCTTTTTCGAGACCTACAATAACCTCTCTCACTTTTTGGAGATCAGACTCCATTTTCATTTTACGACGCCATCTCGGGTGATGCTAAAACTTGCAATGTCGGCTAGTAGAAAGTTGTGAACTGCGAAATCTCTCTCACCTTTCCTCGTGGGATCGAACTATCTAATCCGTTAGCTCTATGTGGTCGAGTAAACCCTATCCCCAACCTCATCCTATCCCCTTCAGTGATCAAACGTTCTCAGGCATGCCAATCCAGAATGTCCCCAAGGGTCACTAAATGCCATAGGGCTGCAATCTTTGATGGGGCATATGTCGGAGCTCGTGCAAGGTATGGATGCAATTCTAGTTCCTATAGGACCATGTTGCGAAGAACTACAATAACCTCTCTCACTTTTTGGAGATCGCACTCCATTTTTGTTTTACAATGCCATCTTGGGTGATGCTGAAACTTGTAGTGTGGGCCAGTTCAAAGTTGCCAACTGCCAAATCTCTCTCACCTTTCGTCGTGGGATCAAACTGTCTCCTCTGTTAGCTCTGGGTGGCTGGGTAAACCCTATCCCCTTTAGTGCTCAAACGTTCTTAGGCACACCAATCCGAAATGTCCCCAAGGGTCACTAAATGCCATAGGGCTGCGATCTTTGACGGGGCATATCTCGGAGCTTGTGTGAGGTATGGATGTAATTCTAATTCCTACAGGACCGTGTTGCGGAGACCTACAATAACCTCTCTTTCTTTTTGGAGATCAAACTTCATTTTTTTTTTACAATGCCATCTCGGGTGATGCTGAAACTTGCAGTGTGGGCCAGTACAAAGTTGCCAACCGCCAAATCTCTCTCACCTTTCGTCGTGGGATCGAACTGTCTGCTCCGTTAGCTCCAGGTGGCTAGGTAAAACCTGTCACCAACCTTGTCTTGTCCCCTTCAGTGCTTGAATGTTCTCAGGCATGCCAATCTGGAATGTCCCCAAGGGTCACTAAATGCCATAGGGCTGCGATCTTTGACGGGGCATATCTCGGAGCTTGTGCGAGGTATGGATGCGAATCTAGTTCCTACAAGACCGTGTTGTGGAGACCTACAATAACCTCTCTCACTTTTTGGAGATCACATTCTGTTTTCATTTTACAACGCCATCTCGGGTAATGCTGAAACTTGTAGTGTGGGCCAGTTCAAAGTTGCCAACTACCAAATCTCTCTCACCTTTTGTCATGGGATCGAACTGTCTGCTCCGTTAGCTTCGGGTGGTCAGGTAAACCCTATCCCAAACCTCATCCTATCCCCTTTAGTGCTTGAACGTTCTCAGGCACGCCAAGCCGAAATATCCCCAAGGGTCACTAAATGCCATAGGGCTGCGATCTTTGACGGGGCATATCTCAGAGCTTGTGTGAGGTATGGATGCGATTCTAGTTCCTACAGGACCATGTTGCGGAGAGCTACAATAACCTCTCTTGCTTTTTGGAGATCACATTCTGTTTTCATTTTACAATGCCATCTCGGGTGATGTTGAAACTTGTAGTGTGGGCCAGTTCAAAGTTGTCAACTACCAAATCTCTCTCACCTTTCATCGTGGGATCAAACTATATGCTCCGTTAGCTCCAGGTGGCTGGGTAAAACTTGTCCCCAACCTTGTCTTTTCCCCTTCAGTGCTTGAATGTTCTCAGGCATGCCAATCTGGAATGTCCCCAAGGGTCACTAAATGCCATAGGGCTGCGATCTTTGATGGGGCATATCTCGGAGCTTGTGTGAGGTATGGATGCGATTCTAGTTCCTACAAGACCATGTTGTAGAGACCTACAATAACCTCTCTCGCCTTTTGGAGATCACATTCTTTTTTCATTTTACAACACCATCTCGGGTGATGCTGAAACTTGTAGTGTGGGCCAGTTCAAAGTTGCCAACTGCCAAATCTCTCTCACCTTTCGTCGTGGGATCGAACTATCTGCTCTGTTAGCTCCAAGTGGCCAGGTAAACCCTATCCCCAACCTCATCCTATCCCCTTTAGTGCTCGAACGTTCTCAGGCACGCCAATCCAGAATGTCCCCAAGGGTCACTAAATGCCACAGGGCTGCAATCTTTGACGAGACATATCTCAGAGCTTGTGTGAGGTATGGATGCGATTCTAGTTCCTACAGGACCATGTTGCGGAGACCTACAATAACCTCTCTCTCTTTTTGGAGATCACATTCTGTTTTCATTTTACAACACCATCTCGGGTGATGCTGAAACTTGTAGTGTTGGCCAGTACAAAGTTGCCAACTGCCAAATCTCTCTCATCTTTCGTCGTGGGATCAAACTGTCTACTCCATTAGCTCTGGGTGGCTGGGTAAAACCTATCCCCAACCTTGTCTTGTCCCCTTCAATGCTTGAATGTTCTCAGGCACGCCGAACCAGAATGTCCCTAAGGGTCACTAAATGCCACAGGGCTCTGATCTTTGATGGGGCATATCTCAGAGCTCGTGCCAGATATAGATGAGATTCCAATTCCTATAGGATTGTGTTGCAGAGACATACAATAACCTCTCTCACTTTTTGGAGATCACGTTTCGTTTTCTTTCTACAATGCCATCTCGGGTGATGCTGAAACTTGTAGTGTTGGCCAGTACAAAGTTGCCAACTACCAAATCTCTCTCATCTTTCATCGTGGGATCAAACTGTTTGCTCCATTAGCTCTGAGTGGCCGAGTAAACCTTATCCCCAACCTCTTCCTGTCCCCTTTAGTGCTCAAACGTTCTCAGGCACGCTGAACCAGAATGCCCCTAAGGGTCTCTAAATGCCACAGGGCTGCGATCTTTGACGGGGCATATCTCGGAGCTTGTGCGAGGTATGGATGCAATTGTAGTTCCTACAAGACCATGTTGCGGAGACCTACAATAACCTCTCTCACTTTTTGGAGATCACACTTCATTTTTTTTTTACAATGCCATCTCGGGTGATGCTGAAACTTGCAATGTGGGCCAGTACAAAGTTTCCAACTGCCAAATCTCTCTCACCTTTTGTCATGGGATCAAACTATTTTCTCTGTTAGCTCCTGGTGGCTAGGTAAACCCTATCCCCAACCTCGTCCTATCCCCTTCAGTGCTCGAACGTTCTCAGGCACGCCAATTCGAAATGTCCCCAAGGGTCACTAAATGCCATAGGGATGCGATCTTTGACGGGGCATATCTCGGAGCTTGTGTGAGGTATGGATGCGATTCTAGTTCCTACAAGACCGTGTTGCGGAGACCTACAATAACCTCTGTCACTTGTTGGAGATCACATCCTGTTTTCATTTTACAATGCCATCTCGGGTGATGCTGAAACTTGCAGTGTGGGCCAGTTCAAAGTTGCCAACTGCCAAATCTCTCTCACCTTTCGTCGTGGGATCGAACTGTCTACTTTGTTAGCTTTGGGTGGCCGTGTAAACCCTATCCCCAACCTCATCCTATCCCCTTTAGTGCTTGAACATTCTCAGGCACGCCAATCCAAAATGTCCCCAAGGGTCACTAAATGCCATAGGGCTGAGATATTTGACGGGGCATATCTCGGAGCTCGTGCGAGGTATGGATGGGATTCTAGTTCCTATAGGACTGTGTTGTAGAGACCTACAATAAGCTCTCTCACTTTTTGGAGATCACATTCCATTTTCATTCTACAATGCCATCTCTGGTGATGCTGAAACTTGTAGTGTTGGCCAATACAAAGTTGCCAACTGCCAAATCTCTCTCATGTTTCGTCATGGGATCAAACTGTCTGCTCCATTAGCTCTGGGTGGCTGGGTAAACCCTATCCCCAACCTCTTCCTATCCCCTTCAGTGCTCGAACGTTCTCAGGCATGCTGAACCAGAATGTCCCTAAGGGTCACTAAATGCCACAGGGCTGCGATCTTTGACGGTGCATATCTATGGGCTGTCAATACTTCGACTATACTTTAAGTCAATGATTATCAATATGTGAAAAAATGGAACTCGTTGTATTTTGAAGTACTGAGAAGATGGCCTTGCCCTTCCCCAGGAGTTTCAGAAATGGGAGACATTAGGTAAGAGAGTGAAAATGTTACTATCACTAAAACGCACATGACGCAATTGGAAATGCAAATTTTGATGGTAATCATTTTATGATAAGGGAGAGACTAGGGATGATCATTGTTACGATCTCTTTATTAGTGGAATTTTGTTTTCTCTTGAATTTGGTGGTGGGGGATCAGTGGTAAGACTCCTTGGATATTCCTTCTTATGATGTTAGTGACAAGTGTTGCTCTTTGAAAACACTTGTACAATTATTTTTAAATTATTAGATAAAAACAGAGAATTGTAAGTATTAAACATGATTAGCCTTTAGTTCCTAGAAGATCTTTATTTCCCCATCAATGCATTTAGAAAGTTAAGTTTGAAGAAGATCATAAATAGAAAAAATTAGAGAAGCAATTTAAACATTTATATTGATTGGAAACATGTGAGTCTTGAGTTTCCTCTACCTTTTAAAGAACGTTCCTTAGCTAGCAGACCTAATTCCACATTCCATAAGACTGTCATTGCGCTAAAGATTTAGGAAACCAACTACTCTAAGATAAAGCTTCCCGGTCAATAATAATCTAGCCTAGTGAGGTACATAATACTTCTCAATTAAACTTGTGTTAATTCAGTATTAATTTTGTAATTAACTACAATTTCAGTATCTGTGTATAGGGGGTGACTGAGAAAACTATTTGAGGTCCAATTTGAAAATATATTTGTAAGGATCTCGACCAAGGTTCACAACTTTGATGATTAATACATTCATTCAGGCCAGAACCTCACTACAAAAAAATAATATATAAAAAAGGTAGTGAATAACGTCATGTCTAGACCCAAATCAACCAATGAAAGTCAAATTAGCATAATGTGGAACAACAATATATGCATTGAGTGGGTTGTCATAAAAAAACTTCATAATAAAATTCATGTCTAGAATTAAAAGACCTTAAAGAACATTTATGCTTGTAACACAAATGGCCATTCAAAACTGACTATGATTACAATATGTGAAATAGCATTACAAGAACTTGTAATGCTCTTATGAACATCGTGTTAATTGGCTTAGGGTGATATATGCTTCTTGGATGGAATAATGAGTTCATGATTAACTCTGTATTAAGATTCATAGCATCTTCTAGTTATTTGCAAAGGAAATTTATAAATTACTTGCTAATGTCATATGGCTTGCTTGAGAAAGATGTTTGTGTTCTTATTGATGGGTACTAATGACTATCCACATTTAGTTCTTTAATATCCTATTTGACAAGCTTTCCATAGACATTTCTTTGCCATACTAAGTATTTTTGAAAACATATTTGAGTAGGACTATAGTAGATACTACCAGAAATAGCTTCTTTGCAGTTTTTGAGAAATACTAATAAAGCAAAAAAGAACATCTACTAGTTGGTAGACATAATGGCAACTCTCTAGCAATTGAATTTAATTTCACACATGCACATATCTAATTTAACGTCATACATGAACAAACATATAATATAAAATGATAACCAATAATGTCATATATAATAACAAACACATAATATATTATGATAACCAATAATGTCGTATATGAACAAACATATCATATATTAACCAATAATGTCATACATCAAATATAGAATGTCATATGTACATCAAATGTGTATCGAATATGTCTCTCAGATGCTTATATATATACATGGGGAAGGAAACAAGTCTCTATATATATGTATAAAATATCTCAACTACATCTTTTCCTTCCCACGAGGGGAAGGAAACAAGTCTCTCGACGTCTTCTGCTGTCGTGTGGAGGGAGACAGTGGAGATGAGGGGGCCTTCCTGACATGCTCACTTGACCTCTTATTGAGGCTCTTCTCCAGGTCCAACTAATACAAAGAAAGTAGATATGAATCAATATTTATTATACATTGAAATCAAATATATGTACTCATAAAATCAATTATTTTCTTACAGCCAACAAATAGTCACTCTGTAAGTCCACCTCAAATGCTCGTGGACGATCAGGCGTGACAAGACCCTACAACAATTCAATAAATATAATCACTTATAAATAAAATTAGAAATTTTTAAATTAACTATTATAAACAACAACTAAAACAAAAAAAATTCTTTCATACCTCCGTTAGTGGCTGTGAGCTAGCCACAGCTGTGGCCACTCCACTATCAACAGATTGTCGCAGATGAGGAGGTGTGTCCGACATCATGAGCTGCACGTCATACAATACACGTTATATCTAACATGAAACATGGAATAAATATAATCAAATGAATTAAATTAACATGAAACAACTGTACCTGTGTGAAGCTCGTATGATGTCTCTGCTCTGCATCTATGGTAAAGGTTGAGGGTCCTGTGGAGAACTGATGCGCATGCATATTTTTTTTGGTCAATCCTTAATATGATTACATAATAAATATATGTATTAATTAAAATGATTAAATTGATACATACCTCAGGACTCGTTGAAGGTACAAAAAATGGGCCTGGAGGATCACTGCTAGGCCCAGGAACACTTTGAACCTAAATTTTGAACAATGTCAATAAATCCTAATTAATTAATCATTCACTATACGTATGAAATGTGATCAAATTAGTAATTTACCTGTGTGTCAATGCCAAATGTCTCATTCAGGAACTGATTGGTGACAAGCCCATCATCTGCACCATCTCCAACATGAGTGCCAAATGTGCATAGGGATCCACATGAAGTGCACATGTGACCACGATGTATAGAAGGCTCCCCCTCAACTAATGGGCTCGTGGAATGGATGAGGGTCTATGTCAAAGCATTAATGGTCCCTAGAGTGTTGGCCTCTACATGTTCCTTCACAACTGAAGGAATAATCACATGCTCATGCTGTGGATGGACCACGGGTGCCCTAACTACATTAGGGTCACGACGTGCTCCGGGCCTCTCAAATGATGACCCCCCACCTCTACCCTAGGAGTCTAACATATCAAAATAATTGGGGATCTCCCCAAGGACAAACTCACAATATAATTTCTTCAAAAAATACATGGGGACCTCGTGATTGTTGCAAGGAGGGGCATCAAAAACCATCCACCATCTATCCCAAAAATTATTTCTAATAGCATCATGTATGCACCAATGGATGGGGAATCATTTAGTACTCTCTCTAACAGTATTTTGCTCACCGGGTTTTCTAAATAATGCACATATACTACTTTTTGGTATTTCCTTTTTTTTAACATCTTCATATGACAATTTATTTGCATAAAATCTTTTTTGTTCATCCCTCTTAGCCCGCCAAATATCTAACTGACCACTAACTAAGGCTATCTAAGTGTTAATGGATTCGAGGGATGATGCCAATTGAGCCCTCATTGGATTGGTTTGTCTGGATTCTTTCAACCGAGCAATGATTCCTTCTAATTTAGTTTTTCCTCTCTCTATTTCATTTCTTAGATTTTCTTGTGTGCCTGGTGGAGGTCTTGCAATTGGTTCGGGTTGTGGAATTTGTTCTTCTTGAGGAGGGTTTTGGTTTTGGGGTTCTTGAGGGTTTTGATGTTCTTGTGGATTTTCTGGTTGATTATGAACATTTCCTGATAAAAAATCAATTGAAATTCAAATAAATAAACAAATCTAAATGAAATTTGTAAAAACCCTACAAAAGAATATAAAAAACTTACAAAAAAATATGAAAAATATATCAAACAATGCAAAGTTAGGTTTATATCACTTACGGCATTGTCATGGGTGCGCTTGTGGTCTTGGATTTTGTCGACGAGGAGGCATTTTGGCAAATGGTGGTGCAAATGTCGAGTCTTCAACTTGCGTACGCGCTGCTCGCTGTAGGAGTAAAAGGAAATGGTAATGAAAATGATGGGCTGTGGGTTTGCAGCCCATCATACATACTTTTTAGTTTTTTTAAAGCGCGTACGCGCTATAGCGCGTACGCACTATAGCACGCATGCGCTATAGTGCGTGCACACTATAGCGCGTACGCGCTGTTTAAAATAGGAAAAAAAAAATTTGTTGTCACCTTTTTGGCACCACAACTCGGTGCATATGCCCTACATCACTACTCATGAAATATGGGTAAATGAGTTTGACTCAAAAATCACACAGTTAAATCCTAATAGCTATATCACAATTTGACTTGCTCTAGAAATTATCTCCTACTTATCAATTGATGAGCTTAAGGGGATCTCTAATGAATGGTTCATAAGGCACAACACTTGATGAATTTTTTTCAAGGTTTTGGTTTAACCATGGAGGAAACTTCATAGTTAAGCATGCTCAACCTGGAGTAGTACTAGGATGGGTGACCTCCTAGGAAGTCCTGGTGCTTCACCCCTATGAGAATCACCTAGATCCAATGAGTGGTAAGTGTTCCATTTATTCTCATGAGAGATGGATTCATGTTGAATCAATACTCATGAAATATGAGTCAATGAATTTGACTAAAAAATGACATAGTTAAATCCTAATAGCAATATCACAATTTGACTTGCTATGGAAATTATCTCCTACTTATCAATTGATGAGCTTAAGGGTATTTCTAATGAATGGTTCATAAGTCACAACACTTGGTGAATTTTTTGTAAATGGGGTTTGAAGCTTTGGATTTAACCATGGAGGAAACTCAGTAGTTAAGTGCGCTCAAACTGGAGTAGTACCGGGATGGGTGACCTCTTAGGAAGTCTTGGTGCTTCACCCCTATGAGCATCGCCTAGATCTAATGAGTGCTACATGTTCCACTTATTCTCATGAGAGATGGATTCATGTTGAATCACTACTCATGAAATATGGGTTAATGAGTTTGACTCAAAAATCACACAATTAAATCCTAATAGCAATATCACAATTCATCTTCTCAATTGGCTAGAACCAACAAACAAAATAATTGAACTCAATATGCCAAAACAAGAAAATCCTTTGTTAGCTGACCTCTCTTGGTAGACACTAAGTTAGCATTGATTTTCCTATGTTAACCAAGTGAACTTAGTTAATATTGCATATTCACAAAGTTCTTTTGGTAACTGAGTGAGCTTAGTTAACACTCAACTTTTGCAAACTTCTCTTTGTCACTCAAGTGAACTTAGCAGATACTGTCTTCTAAACTAGGAAAAGTTTGGAATTTTTGATAGACACGGGAAACTATCTTCAATGCCGAAATGAGCTCAACATACATTGATTGGCAATGATATGATATTTTGTGTAACGTCAAGGATAATACACAATTAAACAATTGTTTTCAACACAAAGAAACTTGTCTATATAAAATTTAATTGAAGTAAATATTCTAAAGAATAAGACATTCAAATTGTATTACAAAAAAAATTTAGTAAGGTTTAAATCATATGACTGATGGTATTACACCATATTTTTAAAAAAATCGAGTAGAACTTAGAAGATAAAATATTAACAATAGTGTACATTTTGATAGCTTTAAAAAAATGAACATGTTGAAAGATGAGATGATTTAAATGAAAAAGATTTTAGTCTTATAAAAAAAATGAATATTTATAAATAAATGTATATAATAGGTGTCTTTGACCTTGTATTGGCTAATTTGGACCAATGAACATTAACAAATAATTGAACACTTTTGAGTTGAACATGAACTATTTAACCATTGAACTAGCTGGTAAAATATGTACACAATAACACTCCAACTATTTAAAAGCATAAGCGGTTTGACTTAAATCATGTGTACCAATGACATACGAATATTTTGACAAGATATAGTACATATATAAATGAGTCTTGGCCCTTCTTGAGAATTTTACATGTCATTCCCTAGGTTCAAAATTTTGAATGGGACAATCTTAGAATAACAATGTGTTATCCCTTCTTAGGATTTGCTTATTTTTAATGAGTTTAGGTTTGAAATATGGCTAGGAATGATTTCATTTTTAAAAAATTACAGAGAGAAATTGTATCAAAAACCCTAAAAGAATAAATAAATAGGTCTATCCTTGTTATATTTCAAACCTTTTATTCTAACATTTTTATTTCAATTAAAAGGGAACTGCCTTATAAAAATCATTTTATCATAAGATTTTCATGTCTCATGTACCCTTTGTCATTAATTAATTAGACCCTTGGTGTAGATTACTTTTACAACCATCAGATGTAGATCAGATCAAGAGCTTTTTTATCATCACTAAAGGAAGATGTGCTAAGTTTAATGATAGAAACATAGCAACAGAAAGACACATGGGTATAGTGGGTCTAGAGAGCTTGCAAGCTTAAAAAAGGATGGCATCATCAAAGATTAATAGGTTTCATAGTTTGATTTAATTATGAATAAGGGTAAGAGGGTTTTAAGCTTCATTTCAGCCATTGATCGGGTTAAGGATCAATGAATGTTGCATCGTCACTATGAGGAGTTGCTCAAATTTTTAAAAAAGTGACAACATGACATGAAACTGCATGTCCTTGTAGGCCACAAAAGGAAACATAAACATGAACTTTCTCGATCGTTAGATCAAATTTTATCAATTAATGTCACTTTGTCATGATGAAAATGTGTTTGATGTATAAACAATGCAACAAAGTTAGAACGTGACACGTATCCTGTTGGGCCAATTGTGCAAAGTTATCTGATAAAACTAAGGTCATTGATGTGGAAATAGATCCATGGCAGTCACCTTATGGCCATGGAAAGTAACAAGGCTTTTAAATAAAATGACCATACAACATGATGCCACATGTCTCGGTGGGCCATAAAAAGACAAGTAAACATTTTTTTTTCTTAGCCGTTAAATCAAAAGCTAATCCATTGTTATCATGTTGTCACTATCTAGAAGTGCAAGATCTTTAACAATTGTGACAATGTGACAAGATGATGCATGTCCCCTATGCGCATAGTTTTATGAAACACCAATAAGATATTCCAACCATGTAATGTAAAGTAGATCAACACATGTTTCTGATGAGAGATCTCCACTTTTAACCATAGTGACTTTGTGATGTGAGGACACACGTCTAGGGTGTAATAGCCAAAAAGAAAAACAATGAAAGAAATAAGTTTAAGTCCATATTTACTGATGTAGAATAGATCTATGATAGTTTCTTTGTTGACAATGAAAGGTGTTAGGTTTTTAGCTATTGAAGTTGATGAAAGATAAACCCCACAACACCCAAGAATCACCTACATGAAAACATCTATCACATAAATAGAGAAGTAAAAGCTATGGAGGCTAGAATTCCAAAATCTATAGATGAGACATTCATGATGAAAAGTGAATTAATTTTATAATTACAAAGAGATATCATCTTTATAAAGGAGATCAAAACCCTAATTGATAACTGAAATAGGTTGCATGATAATAATTAATAAAAGAATTAATATTATATGTCCAATGTTTAGCTTAAGTGAACTAGAGATAATAAGTGACTTAATAATTAAATCAATATGATTTAATTAATAAGAAAAAAAATATTACTCTAACACCCCCCTTGAAGATAAACTTAGGGAGTAGCTAAAAACCTAGAAACTACTAAAAGTAAATTTGGGTGCCAACAAAAAGGCCTAATGAGGTACCCAAGCACAACTAAATCTCTGAAAAGAGGAGAAATAGAGAAAACCACATGGGAAAAACTATACTCCAAAATGAGATGGAAATAATACTAAAAAAGAACTAGTGAAGGACTAAAGAAGCCTCCAAACTAGGGAATATCCTAGAAGATAGGAACAAAAGATGACCATGGGGAACACCACTAAAGTATGAAGTTGCAAATATTGCCAAACTACCAATCTGAAGAACTTCCATTGAATAAGACATGACCAGGTAGAGGGCTAAAAGCACAAACCTGTGCCACCTTTTTTTTTAATAGGAAAATGCTAACAAAAATATAACTATTCACCTTCAATGACATAAAACTAGTATTATTATTTAGAATTTGAAAATGAAGTAAAGTAATGAAATGTGTAGAAATGGATGAAGTTTAGAATTAAAATTTTAATAATTATTTGGAATAAGAATTAATATATGTTCCTAATTATTATAGATAATTTCTTAGTTGTTAAAAAATGCTGAAAATTATGGGTCTAGTTTCCACCACAAAATTATATGGAATAAACTTATTTCCTATCGATCTCATACGATGTTATAGATAACATATATAGCTAAAACAATGAAAAATAAAAAATTGTCTTTAGACCTACATTTTACCTTTTATAATGATTCAAATTGTAACTCACTTGAAATTGATAATTTTTTATCTCTCACCACATTTTTTTGAGAAAATTTATTCTAACCAAAAGAAAAACTATACATTCTAGAAGAGGATGCTCTCCTCTAAAACATCATATAATTTTTAAATTATTTTGATATTATTTTATTAAAAAATTTCTCAAAATTTATATATTTTTTATTGTTAAAATATTTGGTTGTACAATTTTTTAATTACAATGTACTATATCTAATTAAAATGCTATAAATTCTTTATGAGAATATCCTTGACTTTGAGCTCTATAAAATGGTGTTTATATGTTATTAAAAAATGGTTATAAAAAAAGGTAAGAGTTATTGAAATGTTAGTTTTCTTAAATAATTTTATTTCTTTAGTAATTGGATATAGACTAGTATAAAACATGCATTTAATGGACATTTGTGGAAAGAGAACCCAAAACATGTTTTATTACAAAAAGAATCAACACTTCAATAGTTCACATTTGTAGAAATAGAACCCAAAATGTGTTTCCTTATATTTCCTTATACCAAGAACATAAGAGAAATTTCTAATTATAAGTACAAGATCTATAAATACTTTCCAAAAAAATACACTTCCACCAAAATCCAACATAAGTGTTCTCTCATTCACCAAATTCCAACAAGTCATGCTACAAAGAAAAATGATCCCTTATATAGACTTGATTTAAAAAATTATCCATTCTGTAGTTAATAACTACCTCCCAACAATGTACTTTTAGTGAGGCTAAATAACCTTGCTAAAATTAACCTATATAAGGAGAGCATCTAGAAACAAAACTCAAGTGAAAATTGATCAAAAATGCATCAAATATACATCTAATCACTAAGACTTCTAGTTGGTGGAATAGATTCATCAAGATTTAATAGATTTATTCTTGAAGGCCCTCTAACTATCAAGGATTTCCACCATTGAATCATAATTGGGAATGAAAAAAAATTTCATCCTGAGTTTAGTTCTAAAGTACTTGTCCCAAACCTCTTCCAACTCCTTTTGATATGTTGAAAAGCTACAATCTTCAAGAGTGATAGAGAAGAGGCTGAGCTTCTTCATGGTTTTAACATTTAACACTCAATTCTCTATCTCTAAATAAATTTTGATAGTGAAGAAATCTAGAAGGAACTTCCAACCAACATCTTGAAGATCATTCATTTCTACTCCACCTATAATAATCATGATCACTTCATTTGAGATCTTCACTTTTATTTGTTCACGGACATATATCAACTTTATAGATTCAATGACTACTTTCTCAATGTTTACTATTTTCCAATTGATACTCTTACTCCACATGTGTACCTCATAATCATTCATCTTAGCAATAAAATTTTAAAGGATTAGAGTGTTCACATTTACCTTCAACATCTCTTGCACTCATACAATAATTTTTTCACATATTTCTATGGTCATTGCTTGCAAAGAAAATTTTAAGTTATGCCTTAGAACATAGGCACATGTTAGGATTAAAAAATTCTCCATTTCATGAAGCTTCAATTTTTGTCTACAATTTTCTCCTTTGATGATGAAAGGCTACATTTGATCAAGGAGTACAACCAACTTTTATCCACATTTCCTTAACTTGTCAATTCGTAACCTCCACTTGATGCCCAAAATAAGGATAAAAACATAGCAATACATTTTTTAATAGTAATAACAACTAATTTTAATGCATACTAACATTGAACATGTTGTAGAAGTGTAGCAGCATGATAAAATTAGATTTGGAGTCACAAGCATAGATAGCAATTATATTTCGATTAGATCTCATAAAGATAAAGAGTCAGTATCTAGACATACTACATTGGTTTGAAACCATATGTCAAAGTGCTATAGGGACACTTAGTTTGACTTGATTAGGTTGAAATGATTCAACCATAGTTTCATGTTTACTAAGATATGATATAAAGTTCGAGAACACATTTAGGATTTCCCAACTTCTAAGCTAAATTTGAATTCAGTAGGTTTAGTTTGTTAGTGTTTGTAACAAAAGTTTCATTTTCAGTCATGAGAGTGAAAACACACCTCTTCATTGTCATTTTTGGGTTTTAACCCTGATTAATGGTTAAGTTAACCTTACTTATCTATATTGAAAATAAGAACAAGATATCCATGGCAATGATGGAGACCAACCTTCACAAGTGTTATGGTAGAATGATGTTTGAGAAGAGCCCAATCCCCTTTCATTTTGTTCAATGCAAAACCTTAATTTCTATAAAATTAGAGAGTGGGTGAATACCCTCTAATTCATCGAAGGACCTATAAAAAGACCTTCAAAATCTACCCACCAACTAGCAATAAAATCATAATTAACTCTAAGTTCCTTGGCCATCACTTGTCCCTTGTCATAAATGAAATATTAGAAAGGATTGTGGGTTTGGGAAAAGGTCACAAGTTAGCTCAATTTTTGCAACATGTAGGAAATGAGATATTAAAAGGATCACAAAGGGCACTAGGGGGTTCTACTAGTATCAAAAATGTCCCTAACCCATACCCCTGACACTTAGGTTCTTAGATTTCATTAAAATTGGCCCCTAGGACCACTTTTTAGTCTCTAAAAGTGACGAGGAAAATTTGAATCCAAATAACCTAATTGGTGGGATTTTACAAGTATCTTGGATCAAGGGGATTTAATTAGGTTCCTAGTATGTCAGTTAGGTTTAGGGTTACATTTCTAACCATACTAGACATGTCATTAAACATACACATGAAAAAGGTTAAGTGACACTATAAACTCACATTACACAACATTGACATGTCATTATTTAAATAGTGAAATCACCTAATACATACGTACAAATTATTATCATAAATTAAATCACTTAACAATGAGGTTCAAATATTTTCCTTAAATTCAACCTTGGCTTTACAATTTACTCATATGGTTGGTTACTATTTGTTTGATAATTTCTATGGTTACTTTCGTACACACTGAATTTGAATATCAATAGCTCGATAAAATAACACACACACACACACACACACACCAAATTGAATAATCAACTAATTGAACATTCTACGTTCACATTTTAATAATTTTTACATTTTTGTACCTAATAAAACATAAATTGATTGCATGATCAAAATACAATAACATATGGGTATGTGTAGGATCATGGTCAACCAAACTATTCTCTTAAATGGAAATAAAAAATCAAAAAATTAGGGTTATCTCAACTTGACCTACAATTTTCTACTTGTTATTAACTTTATATCAAAAAGTTGAGAGAAAAGAATCTCTAGCAAATTGAATCTAGTTTCTAAATTCCTAGGAGTTATCTCAAAAAGATAAAAATTGATAGGTCAAAATTTTGAATTTTAATGCAATATTATGGAAATTTTAGAACAAAAATAAGACGTAGACATATGTTTGACTACCTTAATTAAAATCAAATGATAATATTTTTTAATAATATTCTAGCTATAAGCAGTAGACTCATGCCTAGATGTGAAACATATTTTTGGGAATTTTTATTCTAATTAAATAATAATTAATTAATTTTTGACTTTAGTGCTTTTGGAATAAAAAAACTCTCATGTCTAACCACCTTAACTAATTTAAAACTCTGTAAAATTCAATTTTTCATTTTTTTCCTTATA